>PVJX010029952.1:0-22473 GCA_004027295.1 Dolichotis patagonum | reverse complement strand
TGGGTGTGGCATTGGGTGACGCACTGACAGAGGGGCACTCCAGGGCCGGGGTAGAGCTCAGCGGAGCAGTGCCTGCCTGGCAAGCAGGAAGTCGTGACTTCAATTCCCGGTAGCCTCCTCGCAAAAAGTACTCTGCATTGATGCCTCACTTGATTGTCAAAGGTTGGTGCCCTTACTGTAAGGCGTGGGCATTATGGGAGGGACTGGGGCCCCGGGAGTTGTTTCCAGATTCTCCGTGTCCCCAGTGGAGAACTGAGCAGGACCTCAGAGCAGCCAGCGTTAGGTTCGTTACAAAGGCGCAACCAGGAGGAGGGTGCAGGGGGGAGGCAGAGGTCCCCCTGAGGGGTGCAGCTGGACAGGGCACTCTGGAGGGGCCGGGCTACGGGAGGGTGTACAGCCGGGGTGGGCAGGAGTCGTGGCCCACGGGCACCTGACTCATTGCCCATTGTCGGGAGCAGGAGGCTTTGACCAGAAAGGGCTTTCAGAGAGAGCGAAGAGGTCAGACCAGTGCTGACTCGGCTGAACAGAGGCAGGGCCCGCGTTCCAGGTTCACGCTGTGTGCTGGCCTTGGGTCTGAAGGTCGTGGAGGCAGGGTGGCCTTTATCTGTCCATTTTCTGATATTTTGACAGAGTCATCCTCACACAGCTCTCCCGATTCTTGTCCCATGGTTTTCTGTCATTTACTTGTCCTTGCTCCAGCCCCTACCTCAAGGGCAGAGTGGTGACTGGTGAAGAATTAGGAGTCACACCAGGGGTGGTGGCGCACCCCTGTCGTCCAGCACGCTGGGAGACGGGGGCAGGAGGATCACCGTTCAAGCCCAGGATGGGCAACTTAGTGACTGAGCAGGACTCTATTTCCAACTAACACATAAAGGGGGTGGGGGGTCAGTGTAAGGCCCTGGATCAGAGCCCAGGAGCACACACACACACACATGCACATGCACACACGCACACACACATGCACACATGCACACACGCAGGCCAAGAGAGCACAGTGCCATGTAACAACGAGGCAGAGATCAGAGTGGGGTCTAGGAGCCCGGGGACCCGGAAGAGACAGAGGGACTTGGAGCAGGTCCTCCCCAGGGCCCTGAGAAGGACACGGCCCAGCCCACACGTCAGCTCAGCCTCTGCTGACTCTCCTGCCCAAGTCCATGCATGGGAGGATGGGACACCTCTGTCCGATGACCTTGGAGTCCCTCCTGCACCGGCCGGCTCCTGGGTCTGACCTCCCCGGGGGACTGGACGCTGCTCCTCCACGCAGGGCCCCACCCGCAAACGTCCCAGGCTGCGCTGGCGTCTGTCTCACCATGCCGGTTCTCAGCTCCCTGCCAGCTCGGCCATCACCCGCCGTTGGGTAATGACTATCATTATGTGATTGTGGTGTCGCCGGGGCCGGTGATTTGTCATTGTTAGCATTTATGAAGCACCCAGTCCATCTGCAGAAACTGACAATAATGGGAAACAAGGACAGCTGCCCTCCGGTGGCTGTGGCCCGGCCCGGAGCGGAGTCCCGGGAGGAAGAGGCCTGCAGCAGAGTGCCGAATGGGATGGGGGTCGGCAGATCCTAAAGCACTCAGCTTCCTGTTCGAGCACCCCTGAAAAGGCCCCTAAGAGCTCTCAAAATTGCTCCCTGGTGCTAGTGGCCATGGACCCTCAGGGCCTCCTGTGGTGACGGTCCTGCCTTTCCTGGTTCCTTAGCAGACACCCCAGCATGGGGGGTACCAGCTGCACGGGGACCTAGGTCTCTGGGGAGGGACGGGAAAGCTGAGCAGATCATGCTGGAAGCTTCCAATTGGGCTATGACTTGCACCCTGTGCTGGACCCACCTTGAGCTGAAGGGGTAACCTTTTGACATGGCGGGCATATCAGCTATGGGGTGCCTCTCTGCTAGGGCAGGGGACGGCTGTGGGCAGGTTGCCAAGTTGACAGGCATGAAGAGCGTCCATGCAGACACAAGCATTTTCTGTGGACGCCTCACAGAACTCCAGGAGACCCCACTTCCCACCAGGGAGCACTGGCCTCATCCGAGCACTGGCCCCGTCGTGGCCACTCCCCTGGCCCGGCACCCAGGACAGCCACCCCAGGCTCCATGCTAAACCCGTCACTTCCTGTGTGGGGCCATCAAAAGCAGATCCCCGAGCACCAGCTGGCAGATCAGAGACAGAGACGGTAAGGGCAGGATTGATAGGTTTAATCTCATGCCAGGCTTCTCCCTGGAGAGGTCAGGGCTCATTTGTCAGGATCAGAGAGTGATCAGCAAACTTCACCTGCTTCCAGAGGAGGCTGTGTTATTAAATATGGGCCCTGCTGCCACGAGTTCCCCAAGGAAAAATGTTCTTCATTCAGAGTTCTCCATGGATGACAGCTCGGGCTCCCTCTCCAACGGCAGCTGGTGAACACGGGTCTCAGGTTGGCTGCACCCCAGCCCAGCCCTCTCACTGCCCCGTCCACGTCATTCCCTGCCAAGGGCTCCACAGGGCCAGGGACTCCCTGCGAGTCCTTGGACACGCAGCAGACGTGCAGCAGATGCGCCCTCAGCATCGAGGATCGGGCCGAGATCCAGCTGCCCGCAGCCACGTCCACTGCCCGTCAGGGCCAGTCAGAAGCGCAGGGCTGTGGTTTGGGTGTGAACGGCTCCAAGTCTCCCGGGCTTGGAAGGGGATGGCATTACGGGGGCACTACAGCTGACTGGCTGTTAGGAGGTGGGATCAAATGAGGAAGGTCACACGAGGGCGTGGCCTGGAAGGGTTTGTCTTCCCTACAGGCTCCTCCCTTCACTCTCTGCTTCCTGGCCACCATGCTGTGAGCAGTTTTTCCTCCACCCAGACCCTTCCCCCGGCCACTTGACACCAGAATAAAACTCCTCTGTTAACCTCGAGGTGTCAGGAAGTGTCTCAGTGACAGCGAGAATGACTAAGACAACTAGCGCACTGACAGACCCTGGGTCCTGCCCCAGGCCTCTTACGTGAGCATCATGGCAGATAGGCCAGGAATCAGCATTTTAACAAGTCTTCAGGGTGATGTGTTTGAGAGCCCTGGCCAGTGTGGACAGAACAGAATGGTCCTGGGGCCATCAAATCCTTCTTGGTCCTCCCCTGAGGACCAAGCACTGACTGCCAACTGAATTCCCTGGCCTTCCAGAACATTCCTGTGGCTTTGTCAACTGGGACAGGAAGTCCTGACCCCTTAGCCCCTCCCACACCCAGCATCCCCTGGGAAGTCTCCTGTGTATGGGCTGCCATTACAGAGGGTTTCAGCAATGAATGTTTGCCCATTTATCATCTCACGGTCCTAGAGGCCGAAGCTCTTGGTCCAGAAGCCAACAGGACGGGATCCCTCAGAGTCTCACCCCTCAACCCTCTTCTCCCTATGTCCCTCGGGGCCAACCCTCTGTGTGTCTGTGTCCCTGTTCTTCCTGGAAGGACACCAGTCATTTAGATTCAGGCCCACTATGATGACCTTACTATAACTTTATTATTTCTGGAAAGACCCTAACTCAAAAATAGATAATCTCTGCCTTAGGATGGGGCAACATCCTGAAAATATCACTAAGTCAAAGGATGCATGTAGCACACCTCCCTCACAAAAGACCCAGGTCAGTCACATGGCACCCTGCCAAGGATGCCCACACTACTAACCAGTGCCCCAGACAGTGCTACCACATCCCCAAACCCGGAAAAAAAATCAACATTCGCAACTCCAAAGAGAAGTTCAGCTCGGTGCATATAGTGCGCCTACGACCCTAAAACCACAAGGTCATTAAGCTGCGCATCCCAGACTGGGGACCTTAGGGACAGGTGCAGGGTCAGGGCTGCAGTGAGGGAGCTTCGGGTAGACACCCTCGACCTGTAACAGAAAATGAAGAGAAACAACGCAAGTTCTAGCCACCACCCAGCCTGACACCAAAGATGTACCACGACCCTGCTCCACCCGAGTTGGACCCATGTGAATCCCACCCTGGGGGCAGGGGTGTGCTCGCCTGTCCCACCCAGAAGCCAAGGCCCTCAGCTGTGGGGGCGGGGCCCAGTCCGGAAGGGTAGATGTGGGTATGTGGGTGCCCTTTTCCCGGAAGGTCGCCTAATTCAAGGAAGATGCCAGAGCAGTTTCTGCCCCCACGCATTTCTGCACCCCTACCCCACCCACTTAGAGAGGTCACACAGTGATTTTTTCTTAGCACCCCAACTTTATAGCAGAGCCAACCCATGAATGTACTTGCCACTTAGAAAGAAGAGCCCAGAAGGGGAGGGTCTTGTGGGCATTTCAGGGTCACCCTGTCTGAGCCTCGGATCCCCTGAAAGTTAAATAAGACTTGTCCAAGAGCCAAGGCCACTGGCCTTGAGGACCAAGCTGTCTGAGGACCGCGCCAAGCATCCTACACAGTGATTCTGTGGAGCCTATGAAATGTCCCTGTGTTAGGGGCGCCAGCATCCTCTGTCTTCCAGATGGGAGCAGAGACAAAGCAGGGCCCGTCTCTCTCAGGGGAAGCACTCAGCAATGGGCAGCAGGCCCATGGGTGTGCATCTCTGCTGCTGGGTGCTTCACACCGTGTCCTTGGCACAGGGGACTCGGAGAACCAGCAGGGTCACCACCCGTCCTTGCACACCTCTGTCCCCTGCCTCGCAACCCGCTGTCATGACCCGAGTTACAGAGTTCTCAGAAGCTGCCAACCCCACGAAGCCCCTTCCCAGTGGGCGGCACTGGGGCTGAGCCCAGTGTGGGGGATCCGCCTGGGCTCCCCCAGGGCTTGCTTCTGGGGCAGTCACTGTCTCCCAGTCCCATCCCTAAAGTCCTTCGCTCCCTCCGCTTGCCCCAGCTTCATCCCTGCGCTGCCCCCTGAAGACCCGGAAGTGCCTCTGTACCCGAGCCTGCGTCCCTCTCACCACACAAGCGTGACTTAAATCACAGCCCTTCGTGCTCACTCATATCACCCAGGAAGCCCGGGGCCACGGCCGAGGTGCGGCAGGGTCCGCTCCCCGTCTGTCCAGCCTCTTCCGCCTCCCCCGGCTCCTGTCATCCTTGGTGCCCTGGCCACGCAGATGCCTCCCTTCGGTCTCTGCCTCCACCTTCTGCCCACTCCTCTCTGAGTCCCTTCCATCTCTCACCTCTCACCGAGACACTTGCTCTGGACTGAGGGGCCACCTACTGGTCTGGTCTCATCTCGGGCTTACCTTGACAGCCTCTGCAAAGGCCCTGTTTCCAAACAAAACTGCTTCCTGGGGGTCCAGGCTGACGGGAGCTAGGGGGACTCTATTTAGCTGAATCCCTCACCTGTGTCACCCAGTTTGTCCCTGTTGCTATAACAAAAGGCAGCTCTGTCCCTGGAATGGGAAGGGTGAGGAAGAGCAGGAGTCTGTGGTTTGAGAGCTGCTGGGCGGCTCAGGGGTCCAGTCCCCACTGTCCCAGTGAGCAGATCCCCAATTTCCTGGCTCAGTCCCTCTGCTTTGCTCCATCTCAGCTCTTGGGGAGCAGCCAGCAGGCTCTGCCTTCCTAGGGGCCATCAGAGGCAGGCTGGGCCCTCCTGGCATGGACTCTCCCCCAGCTTCGCCTGTCTCTGGGCCTTGCAGTGTCCCTCCTGGGAGGCCCAGTCCACAGCCTCGCATTTAGCGAGGCTTCCAGGAGCAGCATTCGAGAGGCAGGCTCGGAGATGCTACGGGCAGCTCTGTGGCCCTGGGGAGCCCCACCCCTCTCTGAGCCCTGCTTCTTCTTTGGCAAGATGGGGTGACATCCACACCTCCCCCATTGATCCCTCTGAGGCCTGAGCGAGTCCGTGCTACCAAGCGCAAGGCATAGAGTCTTACCCACAAGCGCTCCCTGAGTGTTTGAAATAAATGAGAAACAAGTGCTATCCTGTCCTGCTAGTTTCAAGTGATTTTTTCCCCTGCAATCACAGCAAGGCTCCACCAGTGTCCCCAGAGAAAACCCCTTCCTCCTCCACCCCATCCTCTCCAGCCTGTGTCCCCAGGTCCCTGAGCGTCACCACGCTTAACTAGACACATCCTTGTCAGCCGAGGCGTAAAGAGCTGCCTGTGGTGCTCAGGAAAGAAAAATAAATGGCTCTTCTCTGTGTCTCAGAAGTCCCAGCGTCCCCAGAGGAGGCGCTGAAATGGCTCACAGCAGCTTCCCCAGTGCTCAGGAAGATAAACACAAACAGGATTCATGGGGCCTGTGAAGGCTAGTGGGAGGGCAGGAGATGGCCCCCTCCCCGGGTGAAGGCTCAGCGCCCCACCTGCTCCCCCTCTCTTGCTGCTCCTTGGTCCCCTCCTAAATCCCGCATGGCCACCAGTGCTGTCCATGGTACTGAGGCTGCTGCCTGATGCTGTCCAAACCTCCTCCCTCTTGACTCCTCCAATCCACTACCCATGTGTTCCTGGAACATTTACATAGGACAACGCCTGCACGCTGGGGATGCAAGAGTGGGCAGGACGCAACAGAGAGCTCAACAGAGTGAAAAGCAGAAATAAATGGGGAGTGAGGGCCCCAGAAGACATTCATGATGTTTCTGGTATCAGCAGGTGCACAACGGTCAACAGACACCTTGGAGAAGGGAGTTGGGCGAACGTGGGCAGGAAGCTCTATTTGCCTCAGTTTCCTTACCTAGAAAAATCACAATAGAAATAACCCTACATCGTGGAGATTTATAAAAATTAAATGAGTTTCTACACATGATACCTCCTTTTCCTCCTTTTTTTCTTCTGTCCTTCTCCTCCACCCCAGCCTCCTGACTCCTGGCCCAGCCCTCCTTTTCCTCAGACCCAGCTGTTGTACCCATGTTTGGGCAGTGCCACTGTTCTATCTCTGGGGCCTGCCCATGTCACCTAGGGTCAGGACAGCAGAGGCCCAAACATCCTGCCAGTGACCAGCCTCCTTGGGCCACCAGTATGGTTCCATCCTGAAGGGACCCCCTCCCCCACAACTTTCTGCCCCACCCTCCTGGCTGAGCAGAAAGACTTCCTCAGTTTCTTCTTGGAGGCTGATTAGAAAGTCCTCCAGGGCCGGGAATGCGACTCACCGGATAATTAGCTGGCAGGCTGTGGATGCCAGGTCCTCAGTGCTGGACTGCTGGAATCAATAATGTGGGAGTTGATTTGTTCTCTCCAAAATGTACCATTATTGTGAGATTTCCCACTGGCTGGCTTCGGCAACAGTCATTTATGTCTCCATCCCACCTGGGGGGACGCCCGATCCCGTCTCGGGAAGGGAAGTGGCTCCTTCCGGCTAGGCTGTAAATGCCTCATTATGGCTCTCAGCTGCACACTTGGTCTTTTCTCTCACTCCGGGTCACATTTCATTTTGGTTTAAATAATGAAACCAGCAGACCAGAGATTAGAGCTGTTAAATGATTTTGGCTCCCAGGAAATGGATGCTTGTCCGACACGGAAACTCCCCGCCACTCGGCGGACCCACTGCGTTGGTGGGATCAGAAGGAAGGAACAGAGCCCGGAGCCTCAAGGGGCTTGAAGCCGCCACATCCGAGACTCACAGTCCAAGGGATCGGGAGGTGACTGCTGGGCCGCAGGGGCAGGGGACAGACTCAGAAGCTGTCCAGGGCCAGCTCTGTCCAGAGGCCAGCAAAACAGGGGACTCGGGGAAGTGAGTCCATCGGCCTTTGTGGGATGAGCCCAGTCCAGCTGCACTTCTCAAGAGCTATGTCCATGGCTCCCCAGAAGCTGACCTGTGTACACTTTGCTACCCGCAGATGAGGAGCAATGCCAGGGCCCACAGATTCCAGACAGTGGTGATCAGAACCCCCGGAGCTGGCCCAGGATACACCCTGAGCACCAAGCAATAGCTCTTCCAATGGAGACACCAGGAGTCCACGGTGACCATGGCAAGCTCAGACCGTCCCCCGTGGGAAGGGCCATCTCCCTGGACACTGCCCTGAGGGATGGGGACCCACTCTCATACTCCGGTCTGATCCTAATCATGTCCTCAGAAGGCCACCGTCAGATATGGCCATGCTAGCTTGGAACGCCACAATCGTCAGTCCAGTGTCACCTAGATGGGGTGCCCCCGGGGCTGCCCCCTGGCTCCCCAACCTTTCTTCACCCCAGTGCTGCCCGACAGAACTCTGGACAATAGAAATGTTCTCACCAAGCATTGGCAGTGTGGCGGGGTGGGGGTGGGGCCGGGTGTACCATCTAACTCAGAGGGTCACTAAGAACCAGTGTGGAGGGCGATGGTGCCAGGCAGCACACGCCCTCCTCGCACAAACCCACAGCACAGACTTGCAGAGGCTGGGGGTTGGTGGCCCCCATGTGCCAACTTCTACCCTTGACACCCCAGGCTGCTGAGGCCCTCCAGCCGCCCCTGCTCCTCCTGCTTCACCTCTGCAAGCCCCTCCCATCACCATCCCACCATCCCATTTTACGGCAGGCTGCACCCTCTGCGCATGCTCAGCCCCGCCCCAGGGCCATCACGCCGTCCTCCCAGGCCAGTACTTGCGAGGGAAGCATCCTCCGGGATGGGTCACTGCATGGATTCTGATGGCTCCCTTCTGACTAGTGTCATTTGGGGACCCTCTCTCCCCTCCTTTGTTCTGTCCACGTGCATCTGTGCACTTGCCCTCCCAATAAAAGCGCAATGTGGAGAGGGCTCCCCGTTGCCCCATCTTCTCTGTCTCACAGGCTGCCCTCATGCATGGCTCTGACCCCCCAGCATGTGCCGGGACCTGCTGTCTGGTCCTCAGCACAGCCTACGTTGGTCTGCACGCCGAGCAGTGCTGCCCGCGTCGCACGTCCGCAGTGCTGTGAGCCCAGCTGCTCAGCGAATGGAGCCCTGGCACCTTCCAGCGAAAGGCGGCCCTCTCGCTTCAGCAGGGCGCAGACCACAAGGTTACCTGTGGGGTGCAGAGCACCTGAGGGAACGTGCGGGGCGGGGGGCCAGGAAGCAGCGCCTCATCCCAGATCCTCCGCGCTAGCAGAGCTGCGCGTTCACCGCCCGCTAATAGAGAATAACAGGAATAATGAGGGGAGCGATTCCGTTCTGTTTTTAAATTCGCGCTGAGGAGAGTGTTACAAATGAAACATTAATGGATTGTGAAAAATGAACCCTGCCTTTGGCTGCTTTTTACTAAATTGCCTGCTCGTCGCCAGCGGGGAACGGGACCAAGCCCGGAAACTCCGCGCTTCTGCCCTGCACGCTCGGCTGGCCGCTGCCTAGCCAAATGGATAAATATTTTATGCACTTTAATTTTCTCATCCAGGGACTCGATGTTCTGTTCATCTTGGCTTTATTTTCCTACTTCATAAATGTTAAAAGGGTGTATTGTTTTCCCTAAGAATAAGGGTCCCATTTCCTTCCCGCATCCCGTAGGACAGAGGTCCTGGGGCCCGGAGTGTTCCCTCCGTGCGCACCTCTGCCCAAGGAGAACGAAGACGCACGCGCAGACCCGCCTGAGCGCAGGCCGCTGGCCTACCAGGCCCCGCGAGTGCCGCGCTCTGCAGCCACAGAGCTCCCCAGCGCACCACGACCGTTTCCAGAGAGCCACACGCGCGCTGCAGGACCTTTAAACAACTTCCAGATGACACATAAGGCCCAGGACAGTGTCAGTGTCATGTAAGTCACCGCGATCCTGTGCTGCTTCAGGAATAAAGACAAAAAAAAATGTGTCTGCACGTTCAGTACGGGAACAATTATTTTTATATATTTTCCACTTGCAGTTGGTTAAATCCCTGTTTGTAAAACCCACAGATACAGAGAGCTGGCTATATATAAATATGTATTTACACACACACATAGTTTAAGTATATACGTCTTACACATTTACTTATATAAAGTGAGGTAATCCCAAAACAGGTTTATTCCACCACCGAGTTAGACAAGTCCCAAGATCTGCAGTGTGATCAGCAGGCGAGGGACCCAGGACAGCAGAGAAGGACGCTGTGGGTCCACCCTACAGACCAGCAGCTCAAGAACCTGCAAAGTCTGTGTGATGGAGGAAAAAACGGTGGCCGCGTTTGGAGGCTGTTAGGCAGGAAAGGCTCCTGTTTGTCTCGGGCAGTCATCCTTTTGGCCTATCCAACTCTTCAGCTGACTGGACGAGGCCCACCGCACTGCAAAGGGTATCCATGTTTCTCTGCCTAAGCTCAGCCAGAAACATCTCACAGAACCCCCCCCCCCGCCCGCAGCGGCTGGCCCAGTGACTGGAGACCCTGTGGCCAGGCGAGCGGACACCCAGAACTAATCTCTCACCCGCTGCCTGACCTGATTCCAGGCTCGAGCACTCAGAGTACAGTGCCCTCTGAGGGTGTTTCTCCTTGCTGACTCGTAACAGAGCCAGCTGCCCCTGACCGTCCTCTCTTTCTCCCTCACCATCCTCCTCCTCCCCTCCACAGACATCAGCTCCTCAGAACACACGAGAAACCCTCAGCATGAGGCCCATCTTGATTACTTTCTCGTTGCTGCAACAAAGCACCCAACACCCAAAAGTTAAAGGAGGAAAAGTTTACTGTGGCTCACAGTTTGTAGAGGTTCCCGTCAGCCAGCTCCAAGGCCCAGCCGAAAGGCGGAGGGGCAAGGCTGAGGAGAAACGGTCCGTGGCAGGGCAAGCAGGAGGCAGGAAGCAGCGAGTGTAACTCCCTTCTCTCTCTTTGCATTTCAACCACACTGCAGACTTGTTGATTGGTGCCACCCACAACCAGGATGGGGCTCCCCTTCCAGTAATTCCATCACCCCCAACTGTGCTAACCCAACTAGTGGGCTAATACAGTTTCATACACCCATGATCCCAGCTCCTCACAAAAGCCTCGCCGATGCGCACATGAGGCTTTGGGGGGACATCTAGGGATAAACCATAACAAGGCCCCCACACTCAACCTGCCATCCCCATCTTTCCCTTGGCTTCTCTGTTCTCCAGGACTCAAAAGCCCTTTCCAGCGTGACAAGGGTTCCTCTCTGGGGGGACATCCTGGCTTCCTGCCAACACAGACAGTGGGTGGGGCAGGGCCCTACTCAGCCCCCTTCTGAGACTGGTGTTTATGAGCCAGGAGGGGCCTTGGGTGGCTCAGCACCATATTTCTCCAAAATTACCTTTCTAGATGGCTGTCTTGTCCAGCCTTGTGCTTTGTTGGCAGAAAACCACATGGCAGTAACACAATCTTTTACAGTTACACATTTCAAAAATAATAATTGAAAAAGCAATGTAGCACTACTATTAAAGCAATGTAAAGACATTACAAGCACCAGCTAATCCTACCATCCAAGAGCAGATAGCTACAATTTTTACTCAGAGTACTAAGATCTTCATGTCAGATCCGCCCACATTAGCAGGACACACAAGCTTCGTAGGAAAATGCAACAAGGGTGTGCTTGGTCCCAGCCCCTCCTGTCGCCACCCTCCCTGGTACGGGGTCTACCCAGCCCCAACCCTGGGAGCAGAGGACCAGTGTATGGACAGGGGCCCGAGAGGCCCTCAGGGTCTCTCAAAGTGAAGAATATTGTGGAGGTCTTCGCTGTCGGAACCCCCAAACCAGTCGGCACCGGGATCCTCCATGGAGGCTGATGCTGCTGGTAAGGGAGCAGCATGGTATGGACTAGGTGCAGTGTGGCATGGCCATCAGGCCAGGCTTCAGGCTCCTCCTGACCTGGGTGGACAACCCTGGGACAGATCTGCTGTCTTGTCCCCTCACAAGAGACCTGGCAAGCCTATTGCTCCATCACAGGAAGGTACGAGGAGCTGTCCCCGAGTCACAGCCGTCCGCTGACACCCAGCTGTACTGAGGGACACAGGCCCTGAATGAAGCCTGCCCATTGAGGACCCTGAAAGATGGATTCTCATAGGAGGGCTGGGTGGGCAGCTGTCCTGCTCACAGCATGGGAGTCTGGACCCGGGGAACAGCGAGACAGGGGCTCTGCAGCCAACCGTGTCCTCCCCAGGTTTTATTCACCTAGTCGTGATGGCCGCTTCTAACGCCAGGCCCAGATCCATGCAGACTTCTCTGTCTACCCTGGCGTCTGTGAGTTTAGCTTTCCCAGTCCCACAGCTGGGATGCTTCTCAGAGGGCTGGCCTCGGCTCCGCTTCAGTCTTGTCCCCATCCCAGGGGACACAGGAGTCCCAGCACTGACCAGTCAAGACCAATGTCAGTGTTAGTCGTGGAGACCCAGGGCCCATGGGGCAGCAGCTGCCCAGACACAGGGCCCAGCGAGAGCCTGAATCCAGGCCTTGTGGTGACAGGAGCAGGGTGAGTGCTGGCCCCAGGAATGTCACATCAGCCCCGGGTCCTTTTTCTCAGTTCAGATAGAAATCATAGATCTTCTCGGTGCAGTGCTGCCAGTCGCCCCAGGCTCTGAGCACCAACGTCCCCAGTGCTATAGCTCTGGCTGATGCCACCAGCTAACGCCAACAATTGCTGGGCAGTGCCAGGCAGTGCTGCTGGGCCCTGATCTCTGCCACCTACCTTAATGGGCTCCTGTCTCTGGAGCTGTTCAGAGCTAGCAGCCGCTGGTGTTCACAGCTCTTCACTCCAGTTTTTCATTTTTATTACTGCACGTTTGGTACGCATAACTATCACAGTCCTTGTGTGCTGTGGGTACATTCACATAACACATCTTTTTTTCATCTTTTTGAGACAGGGTCTCACTATGCAGTTCAGGCTGGACCTGAGCTCACCTTGTAGCCCAGGCTGGTCTCAAACTTACAACAATCCTCCTGCTTCAGCCTCCTGAGTACGGGGGCCACTGCACCACTGCACCCAGCCACTTAACACATCTTAATTCCTTTTTCTTTGGTCTTCTTTTTGCAAAACTATCCATTTCCCTGTTTGCTGTTATCCGTCTTTTTTGCCCTTCATTCGCACTTTGGTTTCTCATGTGAGAGCCCTGTGATACTTAAGCCCACCTGCCTGATCCGCTTCACCTCATATTACGGTCTGGAGGTGCCCTCATTCCCGACGAGTGACTCACATTGCCTCCTCCTTACAGCGGAGGAATTCGCTGTTGCATGTGATGCCACCTTTTCTTCATCCACTCGTCTGCTGATGGGCATGAAGGCTGCTGCCAAGAGTTAGCTCTTGTCAGTTGCGCTCATTAAAACAACGCCGAGATTCCACCTCACTCCAGAAAAACCAGCTGTCATCAAGAGATGAAATAACAGCAGCGGTAGCGAGGCTGTGGGGGAAAGGAAGTCTCCACTGCTGTCTAGATGTACACTAGTACAACCACTGTGGAAATCCATGTAGAGACTTCTCAAAAGACTAAAACCAGACATTCCATCTGACTCGGCTATTTGCTTTCTAAGTTTCTTCCTAAGAGAGTTAAAGACGTCAAACTCTGTCTATCATATTGATAGCTTTATGTAGAGCAGATATACAGGACCTTCTGAGCCCACTGGGGAAATAAATCGAGGGCAGATTTCCAGGGCCCCCTGAGGAGGCTTTGCTGCCACAGGGCCCAGGTGGTAGAGGTCGGGTCCGCATGGATCCGGGCGTAGGAGGGCACCCCCTGGACTGACTGGGCGCATGTGGGAGGGGTGCCAAGAGCCGCTGACGGGAGCCCAGGAGCGTGCGATGGATCAGATGATTCTGCGGCCCTGAGCGGGGCTGGGCAGGCAGAGTAGCACTCTGCGGGGAGGGGAAGGGGAGCGTGAGACGTGACTCAGGTCTTGCAGCTGCTGCCTGGAGACTCAGGAGCAGCGTCGGCTCAGAGGTGGGCTTCCACCCCAGCACTCGCGGGGCAGGCTGGCGTCGGGGCCTGGCTGAGCAGTGACCTGTTCCCACCTCAGCCTGGATTTTCCTGGAAGATCCAAATCCCATCTGCAGTCCGCTTTCAGAACCCTAGCAGGCGTGATTTGCCCCAAGTCCCATGACAAACTTCGGGTGGACGTGGCTCCGAGTGGACCTGAACTGTCTCCCAAATGACAGCAACACCATATGTTATGGGTTAGGTCTGAAATGTCTTCCAGAAGTTTCAGAGGCAGGGCTTCTGGACAGTAATGGTGCTGCACACGAGTGGGTTAATCTCGGGTCGGTTCATAGCTGGATGCGCCTAGGAGGCTGTGTTAACGTCCTCTACTTCTCCTTTTTGTGTCTGCTTCCTGGCTGCCATCAGGTGAGCAGGTTTCCTGTGCCGCACCCTTCTGCCATGCTGTATCTGCCTTGGGTCCAGCTTCCCATGGACTGAACCCTCTGAACTGTGAGCCACAATTAACCTCTTATGCTCCAGGGTGTGGTGTCAAGTGTTGCGTCCCAGTGATGAGGTGACTGTCATGCTATGTGCAGTGTTCAGCCTCAGGGAAGGATTCCGAGACCCTTAGCCACTTCCTGTGGTCACCGATGCCTCCCCTGTTGACCTCCCTGGGCTCCTCACACACAGCTGTCCACCAGTCAAGCTCCTTCACATCACCCTGTCTTCTGTCTCTTTGTCACGGTTGTCACAACATTTCCTGTTACGCTTCTCTACCCACCTCCTGACAAGGCTGTAAGCCCAGGGCTGGCATCGCCAACTCACTCCGCACCATCTGTCACTGGGGACCTTCGGCAAGCAGGTGTTGAATGAGGGATGAATCATCCCATGAAGCTGACATGTGACTGGCTGCTCCCGGCTGGTGAGGACCTGACCCGCCAGCCGTGCCACCCACTCTGGGTCCATTCACATTGGGACGTGTGCAGACCCCGGGGAGGAGAGACTCCCCCAACACACAGAGCACTCCAGGGAGCACGTCTGGCCACATCACAGGTGTGGACCTCCACCAACCTCCCAGCAGCCGGCTGTGAGGACGCGCGTGTGATGGATGTCAGGGTGAGATCAGCAGGCAAGACCTTCGCCTTGAGTGCAATAAAGATAATCGTATTCCTAGTGCATCTGTCACCTTCCTCCAAGAGGGGCAGGGTTGGGGGAAATGTGCTGTGGAACAAGGACGAGAAGGTCGCAGAGGACATCGGCATCATAAATGTTCGCTTTAAGTGAAACAAATTAGCAGGACCCCACCGCCCCACGTAACCGTCGGCTCATCGTGGGTCATTTGATCACCCCTAATTGGCGCCTGTGTGCCTTGTGGGTGACTCTGTGGACCTGGCCTGTGCAGTTCCCAGTAATTGGTCCTCACCACCCCCTCACTCCTCACTTCCTGTACATTGTCACCGTCTGACTTCAAACAACCTGAGTAAACACTTTTAAAAAGAAGAAACTCTGGCCTTTCTCTAATTAGACCATTTGAAATGGGGCCAAATTAGGATGGAACTTTTTTGTGTGCCTCGCATCTTTATTCTTTGCCCGAAAAATTATTTACAGTTCTAATTCCTTGGCCGGCAAAGGGCGGTATTTATTCTCCCATTAAATCTATAACTATTTTACCTTGCTAAAAATGGAGGAGAGAGTGGAGAGGCTTGCAAGCCCATTCACCTCCCTTAGGTAATGAATGCTTGCAACTCCGAGACAGCTGCCTGCTCCGGGGGTTGCCGTGAACCCCGTGGTCCAGCCGGCCTGACCCCTGCCAGCTCATCCTTGGGGCCGGGTTCCCATTGCTCTGCTCAACACCCCCACGGCACTCCACGTACCTTCCCCTGATTTAATCAGCATGTGCTGACGCAGTTAGCATGTGGGTGGGGCCCCACCTTGACCCCTCCCCAGGCACCTACCAAGTGCAAGATGGCCGAGCCCTGAGCCACAGAGGGAAAGGCGCCTTCTGTGCCTGCGAGGCTGTGGACTGCCAGGTGTGACCAAATCATGGCGCGTCTTGGTGGCAAGCCACACAGTGGCACGGTGGGCAGGGAGCTGTCCCTCCCAGAGGAGCCCTCCGTAGGATATCAGGGACAGTGACCTCATGGAATCGATGTCCCCCAGCTGGGCTTTAAGGATGCTCCTTCTGCCCAAGGCAGGCATGGAATAGAACCTGAGGCAGGGGACAGAGCCTGTGGGCAGCAGACAGGGTCCCTAGGTGGCAGGAGGAGGAAGAGGGCTCAGGGTCCCCAGGTCTGCCCTGGAGCTTGGGCTGTGATCCCGAGTGGCACCTAAGGCTGGTGTGCCGTCACCAGCTCTGGCAGCAAGAGGGTGCCCAGAGCCCAGCTTAGTGTCAGGGGATGGCACAAGGCAGAGCCTGTGCCCGGACTGTGGGTGACCAAGATGTAGAGGAGACCTCATCTGCAGAGGAGGAGAGGGAAAAGGTGGAGGAATCTCTCACTCTAAATGAGACTAGGGAGGTGCAGGCTGAGGAACCAGTGCACACTCTCACAGACAGCACCGCCCAACAGGGTGGAGGCTCTGCAAGCAGAGAATCTGGTCAATATCAACGCAGCACCACATTTCCTGAGGTCCTCAAGAGGCGGGAAAGCAGGCTTCGCTGGACAGGTTCCTCATCAGAGCTGCGTCAAAAGAAAAGCACAAGTGCTTTGGATCACAAGCTCGTTTCCAGAGCAATCGTGCCCTCAAGCCAAGGCCCTACTGTGCTTGCCAAATGAGAGCCCGGAGGTCAAAGCACGGGGACCCAAGTAGAAATGGTTAAACTGCCTCTGTGCCCGGAGCATCTGATGACACAGACGCATGGCGTGGCCGAGGTGGTACACAAGTGCTTAAACTGGTAGGTGAACTTGTCAAAGCTGCAAGAGATAAGACTACTATGCGAAAGTAAATGACATTTTTATACTCTTGCAAAATTATTAAAAAATGAAACCAAACTGCCACTTATAATCACATTGAACTTATCAAAAAATGTAAAGGACTTGTGCGTTTTAAACCCAAAGTTGTGCTCAGAAACTAAGGAACGGAAGAAATGGGGAGAAGGGGGCGGCAGCTCCCGCTGCTAAGTGGCTGAGTCTCCCCAGCCTGTCTGTGGAGCCAGTGTGAATTTTGGTTAAATTTTGGTAAAAGTCAACAAGCTGATTTTCAACTTTATGACAGCTTAAAAAGGTCAAGAGTAAAAGAAAGTGTCAAAGTGCTCTTGAAAAAAATAATAGTTATTGTAACTTTTTTGAGACTTTCTATAAAATTACACTAAGATACTGTGCAGTTGGCAAAAGAATAACACAAATAGATCAAAGAACAAAAAAAATAGCTCTAGAAATGAGTGTGCATGAGTGTGCAGATAAATGCATGTGTATGTGTATGTGAGCTAATTTTTTAAAGGCATCAGTTCAGTAGAAAAAGAAAATCTTTCCAGTAAGTTACACCCAAATAACTGGTTATCCATACATATAAAATATCCACTCTCACCCAAAGCCGTGCACAGCCATTACTCAGAGGTCGCTGCTTACCTGCAGTGGGAAAGCTAGAAGAACAGAGCCTGAACAGGAAGCCCAGCACTGGGCCTGTGAGGTTTCAGGTTGGACAGAGACCTCACAGGACACAAAATATATTTCTCTTAGAGAGAAAAACCCCTGGATTGCCTCTCAATGTGGGCCCTCTGCTCCTCAGAGTACCTCACCAAGCAAGCAGAAACACGAACTCAGAATAAGAGAAAGTATTTGCAATATACAAGTGACAAGGAACTCACGCTAGGGTATGTAAAGGACACCCACAATCAGTGACTTCCATCCACGTGCGCAAGAGCCTGGAATCTGTGCGCTGCGTGAAATCCCCAAATGCACAGCGGCACAGGAAAGCTGCTCAGGACGGCGGCCTCCTGGGCCACCAGACTGGAACTGGGGCAGAGAGCCCCGCACGCCCCCCACACTGGAGGAAGCTTCAGAGCTGGCCGGCCGCAGCGGTGAGGAGCTGGGGGGTGGTCACACCACCTCGAGCAACTGGGACAGACGCTCGAGTGGCTCAGTGTGCTGAGAACCAGGAATGCCGCTGCCAGCCTGGAGGGACACGCCAGGCAAGCGTACACACCTAGAACACCTTCACTGGGTCGTGAAGCCCTGGAAACAGCCAAGCACCCTTCTGCCACAGAATAAGCAAAGCAAACCGAGAACTGCTCACGGGATCCACCCAGGGGGAGGAGAGAGAAGAAGGGAGAGGAAGAAGAACAAATTGCCAAGTGGATTGTTACAGAAAATGGACCAAACATGCGAGGAAATGGCACTGAGGTGTTTTGAGGTTTAGGAGGCATTTTATTACACCTGTGGGCTTGACTGGGATCTTTCCCAAAAGAGCCAGAGCCCTACCACCACCCCATAGCTCCTGCAGGGTTTCGGGGCTTTTATGGGGAGAGAACAAGCAGAGAGGTACCAGGGCAGACGTGGTGCAGTATGATTGGAGGGTTGGGTGACATCACGGGTTGCTAAGGGAGTTTATACATATTAGGTTACATTGCAAGGCCATCAGCTATACAAAGCAAGGGTTATACAAAGGAAGAAATGTCCGGTCACATGTTGAGTCACATTGTGAGGCCATCAGTTATACAAAGGCAGTAAAGACAAGGGTTACACTAAGGAACATTTTAAGTTATCTCTTGAAGTCATCAGTGAGACAAGCTTACACAAAGGAAGGACGTGCTGTCATCAGGCTTGTCCGGATATGGACATCCGCCCAGTCTTGGGCATCCTGGGCAGGCTTTATTTACAATTTTAATTTCCCTTTCAGGATGAGTCTCAGAAATGTAAAGTGGAAGGAAGGAGCTGAACAGAACAGAGCACAAACAACACGAGTCCAATGAGGTAGAGTTCAAGAGTGAGCAGGTGGCATCTGCAAGGGAAGAAGTCAGGCCCCTGGTCACTGCAGGGGGTGGAGTGGGCTGTGGGGAGTGCAGGCTGAGGTAAGGAACGAGTCCCCTCGTCCATCAGGGCAAGGCACCACTGTCAAAATCCAGCCAGCTCTTCCTTGAGACTGCGTGTCAGAGGGAGGAGGTCACCTCTCCGTGAAGCCTTAAATAAATGGACGAGGACACACAAAGAAGAACAGGAAGCAATTGTCCAGGGGCAGCAGCAGATGCCCACCTGAGCCCTGAAGGCCAATCTCCCTGCCCAGCGCCAATGCCCACATGCTTTGCCCCACCCAGCAGGCACTCTGAGCTGGGCACCGGAAACCGTTCACACACACAGGGATTCGGTGACTGCTGTGAGGTCCCCACTGCACACAAGGTGGGCCGCTGACGCGAAGCTCCCTGAGCTGGGCCCCTGCTGGGCTGGCTTCCATTTATTTCAGTAAACCCCACAGCAACCAAGAAGGTCCTCTTATGGTCCCAATTCAAAGGCAAGGTGACAGACTCAAAGAGTGAGGACACATAAGAAGGCAAAGCTGCTCCTTTATCTCTCTCGTGGTTTAGATGTACCATGTCCCCCCAAACCCTCCTGCACTCAGAGGCGCGGCTTTTAAAGCATGGCTGAAGCAGGGGTCACCGCACTCACCCACGGAAGAGTTCACGGTGGCTGCAGGAGGCTAGTGGCCCAGGCAGGGAGAGTGCTGTGGGGGGCTCCCTGGCAGCTCACTGAGGGTGTGTCTCTGGAGGGCCCGTCTCCCACCCAGCTCCTCCCTTCTCCTCTGCCTCCCGCTGCCGAGAGGCGAGCAGCTTCACTCCTCCGTACCCTTCCATCATGACGTCCCTGCCTTGGAGCAGCTGACCACGGACTGAGTCGTCTGAAACATGAGCCCAATATAACCTCAGTGCCTGTAAGCTGTGCGTGTCAAGTGTTACCTCCCAGCCACAGGAGGGCTGACTAACACAAGCCCGGACAGCCCCCAGTCCCAGCCTCACACCGTGGCGGCTCTTGCCTGCCCCGGCTGCCGCCCTGTGAGGAGCTGTCCAGACCCTATGGGCCTCTGGAGCCGGCTAGAGACAGGCCTGCAGCTCTGCAGAGCTCAGCTCCAGGTGATGGGAGGATCTCTGGCTTAATCAGGCCCTAACCACTCAGGCACTAAGCTCCCCAGGACTGTGTGCCATGGGGCTCCAGCCTGTCCCTGCCTGGGACAGGGCTGTCCCCAGCCAGTGTCCCTGGACTGAGCAGACGCACTGCAATGTGTTCACCGTGGTCTTGGTGACGTTTGACAGTGGGTGCAGAGCTTCTAGGGATACAGCGCCTGTCCTCTCACACCCTTGGGCCCCAACTCCAGCCCCTCGGGCGACGGCTTCCCACTGTCTCCCACAGCTGAGAAGGCTCCAGGCAGTGGCTGCAGGAGGCTGGTGGCCCCTGGGTAGGGAGAGTTCTGGGGAGCCAGCAGCTGGCAAAGGAGTACCAGGGAGCAGAGGACATACCAGCGACAGGATTGCTGCTGTGGTTGGGTAGGTCACAGGAAGCAGGAAGGTCGCCCGGAAGGTCTCCCAGGAGGCTGAACTGCCCATCTTGGCCCATCCCACCCCACTGCCCCAGTCCATGGACAGGAAGCAGCAGCCCAAGGTGCCCCAGAGACTGGCTTCCTGTGCCTGCCTGGGAGTCCCTGAGAGAAGGGGGTGGAGCCAGCACCCTGGGACCGGAGAGCCTGGGGACAGTAGTGCTCCAGAGAAGCCCCTGCCCCAGCCAGGAGGCCCAGAGGGACGGTGACATTCCTCATCTCTTGCCGAAAAGCAATCTTAGGGTGCCAGGTGCCTTCCCAGTGGAGCCCAGCTTCCGGTATGAACCCCACAGGGATAGGGCAGCCTCCAGCAGCGCTGTGTCACCTGCCCTGCCCCTGCCCAGGCACCACATCGGGCAGGAACATCCTCCGCCTCCAGAGGACAGGCACTTCCCCAAGCCTGTTTTTCAGCGGCCTGTCCTCGCCATCTTCTCTCTGACATCTGTTTGTCCTCCAAGCAGACTTAGAAAGGGAGCCGATGTCACCCCGAGGCCTTTTTTCCCCAACACCTGTTCCTCATCAACAGCACAGGCAGGGCTCTGTTTGTCAGGAAAGTCACAAGAAGACAGGCTGTTCCCTCAGGGAAGCCCAGCTTGCGCCTCCGCCAGACACAGCTGAGGCTGAGAGAGCCACACAGCCGCCCATCCCCGCGCCACACCTCTGTGCCCCGCAGGGCCAAGGGACAAGGGCTTTGATCCATTACTCACAGCCCGAAGACACCGGCCACACCCCCAGCCCAGCCATCTGGGGAGCCAGTTTGTGAGACCCACTGAGTCATGCCGGGGACAGAAATGTCAAGGCTGCCAGCTGGGAGAGGGAGGTGACAGCTTTGGTGACAGCTGAGAGTCAGTTGAGTTTCCTCTCTGCTTTGAAATGTTCCAGTCATGGCCATCGCTGCAGGAAGAGCAGCAGCATGTCCCTACATTCAGGTCCTGAGTGGGGCTTCACCACTAGTCCTTCTTGTCCCCAGCCCTGTCCTCCTCCTGGGGTGCAGCACGACTCCAGCCCTGGCCAGCATCTGGCTGTTGTGAGGTTGAGGGCAGTTTGCACATCTATTTCCCCTTTTGCCCAAATGCACAGCTCATGCATCTTGCACTATATACTGACATCACAAATGTCCATCATCACCCTTAGCATCCTCTGCATGGTCCAGGGAGACATCCTTGGCACCCACAGCAGAGAAGTTCCCAGTCTCTGTGCCCTACAGGTGAGTTTAGCTTGGCCTTGTAAGAGGTCTGGAGAGGACATGAAAATTATAAACGTTCTAGCAGATTCTGGAAGGTTCCAGAAGGTTCTAGAAGGTTCCCACTGGTTTTGGAAAGTTCTAGCAAGTTCTGAAAGATTTGAGTAGGTTGTCCTAGATCACAGAGAGACTACAGAATGGGACCCTTTGTGTGAATGACCCAAAAGCCTAGCAACACCAAGGCTTCATGTTACAGCTGGTCACACAGCTCAAGAGCCAGAGGAGAAAAGGGCAGAGAAGAGCAATGCTGCTGAATCAAAGGCCTGAGACCCAAGAAGGGCAGATGAGGAGGCTTGGAACTCTCCCTGCTTGGAGAGGAATTGTTGTCTTTTCCAGGTGCCCTGGGTGTCCCCTCCTGAGCCCAACTCTTCTTCCTACCACCTTGCAGAGAGGACAGGGGCCCTGTCTGCTTCATTCATAATTTGGCCCACAGTCCACAGAATAGGGCTTTCTAGTAAATATTCATGGCTTGGTTGATGGGAAGATAAATGAATAGTTTGAAAGATGAATAAATAAGTAAATGGATGGGTGAATAATAGATAAATGGATGGGTGAGTGAATAAATGAATAATCTAGGTGAATAAAGGAGTGAATGGATGGATGGATGGATGGATGGGTGGATGGTTGAAAACAAAAAAGTAACAACACACAACTCATTTAAATTGTGTCTGAAAATTGCAAAAATTATCTTATGGTGTCAGAAGTGAAAATTGGGGTTTCTTTGGGGAATAGTGATAGGAGGAGACCTGTCTCCTCGTACAGCTTGGACAGAGGCCCAGCCCTGACCTTGGTGATAGTCGTGTGGGGATACTAACCTTGCAGAAAGCCCCTCACTGCACAGTGGAGGTGCACAGGTCGTGTCTGTGTGCAGTCTCTCACCTGCCACAAACGTTTATAAACTAAATAATGCAGGGTAAAAAGTGCACCTGTGCTTCCTGCACACAGAGGTCCTCTGGCCTCCCCAGGCCCTGCCAGAAGAGCCAGCAGCCATCACACTGCACTCCTCTATGTCCCCTGGGCCAGGTCTTGGATGCGCTGCTGCCTCTGCTTCCACTGGGATTTGTATTCCACCAGACATGCTATGAAA
>PVJX010029951.1:0-22471 GCA_004027295.1 Dolichotis patagonum | reverse complement strand
CTCTTGGTCTACTGTCTGCTGCTCCTTGAGCAACTTTCCAACTGCCAGGACTCAGAGGATACTAAACAGACACTGAGTAGCTTCTTTCTGCTCATCTCTACCATGGTGAAGCAGGGGGATTGTTACCACTTTGTGGCATAGGCTAGTCTCAAACTCAAAACAATCCTGCTTCCGCTTCCTGAGTGTTGGGATTGCAGGCATGTGCTGCCACAGATGGATACATTTATTTTTTAAATGATCATTTATAGATATATCTACAGTTTACAACTAATTTTGCTTTAAAAAAAAAGTAATAAAATGCCAAACCTCATTTTAATGCAGTATAAAGCTTGCAGATTTGAAGTCTCCAATGTAAAGAAACAAACAATGAGTGCACTAATTTCTAAATTGCCATCTAGGCTTGTAAATGTATATGTTGTTCATACAGCAGAGCGTTACGGAGTAATCTGTACTGTTGGTGTTTTCCCTAAGCATTTGCCATTGTTTATTACTGTTTGTCTCTGCATTTACTCAGTATTACCATGTGCTATAATTGCTAGACCAGAGTAGAGCATTTAACAAGCAGAGACTTCCAAGTTGAAGCCAAAATAGTGGGAAATGAAGCTGCTGTAAAATTCTGTGGAGAGAAGTTGCAAAGTACTTTTGGCCAATTGTACATAAGTGAGAAAAGTAGGTCATACTCATTTTTCATAAACCACCTTTCATAAGTTTGCCTGTACTTGATCAAAGTACATTTATAAGTGATCTGAAAATAATTTTAAAATAACAATTTAAATAATTTTTTTTGAATTGGGTACTGAACCTAGGGCCTTCAGACTAGATAGGCCACATATCCCCAAAGTCCTTTTTAAAAATGTTTCTAATTTTGAGATAGAGCCTTACTGAGTTGCCCAGGCTGAGCTTGGACTTGTCATCCCTGCCTCAGCCTCCCAGCTTGTTAGGATTGTAGTTACACACCATCACACATGGCAACAATTTTGTATTTGTTTCTGTTTTCTATAAATGATAGAAAATTTTAACCCCCTCCCTTCTCCTGCTGTCTTAGTTACTTTTCCCTTATTGTTGAGACAAAAATACCCAACAACTAAAGTTAAAGAAAGAGGGCTATTTAGCTCATAGTTGGTAGAGGTTTCAGTCCATAATCAGCTCCAAGGCAGAGTGGCACATGGCAAAGAGGCAACAGTTCATGGTGGCAGAAAACAGCAAAAACAAGAGCAAAAGGGAGGAGCAAGCCTTTTTTTTTTCTCCCATGTAGTGTATGCAGGCTACCCACCTTAGGACTGGTGTAATACACCCCCAATCCCAGCACTAGACAATGAACTAATCACAAACTGTAGATTCAGCTGCCTCCAAAAAGCTCCCCCTTCATGACTGCATGAAGTTTTGGTGGAACATCCAGACACAAAACAACACCTGCTGCTGAGGGTTGAACCCAGTGTCTTTGTACTGAGTTATATCCTCAGCCTTTTTTTAATTTTAAGACATGGTCTCATTGAGTCACTAAATTGCCCAGGCTGGGTTTGAACTTGCCATCCTCTTACTTTAACTTCCTAGAATGCTGGGGTAATAGATATGTGTGCTTGTTTCAATCAGTTTTATACATTTTTGATCATTTATTCTAGTGTAAGAGTCTGTATGACTAAGAGACAGAGATTACTAATATGTTTTTTGTTCTTCAAATTTATGCCCAACTTCATCAATTTATGCCCAACAGCAATTGGGCATCAATTTATGCCCAACTTCTTCAATTTATGCCCAACAGCAAATATTTAGTTTCTTTTCTTTTATTGATTACCTTACAGCTAGCTTACTGTTTAGTAAGAACAAGCTTAACCAACAATTTTGGGAAATAGAAAAGGAGTGAAAAATGTCTAGCTTCTATAATTCAAAGTAAGAAAATTTTACTATAGCCTAAGTAATCATCATAGCTTGGATAATCAGATGAGTTAGTTTTTGTAAAATGAGCCACTCCCTCCCCTTCCCTCCCCTCCCCTCCATTCTTCCCCCACTCTACCGCACCTTTCTCCTACCCCACTCCTACCCCTAACTGACCCCACCTCTTCATACTACATCTCCAGGTTTTTGTTTGTTTGTTTGTTTTGTTTTATTTTGAGCCTTGCTAAGTCACCAAGTTGCATAGGCCAGGTTCAAATTTAAGATCTTTCTGCTTCAGCCTGCCAGGGTGCTGGGAATCATGTGTGCCACCATACCCAGCTGCTGAAGTACTACTATGAAAAGGCAGGAGACCGAGGCAGGAGAATCCCAAGTTCAAGGCCAGCTTAGGCCGAATAATGAGGTGTTGGTCTCAAATGAAAACAAAGAGCTGGGGATACAGCTCAGTGTGAAGACACAGGGTTTAACACCCATTACAAATGAATGAACGAATGGATGACAGCAGTGTGGACTGCCTGAAATCTTAACACTGGAGTTAAAGATAACATTTAAGTTATCAAGTATTTATTGTATTTGAAGGTAACATAAAAGCCCACTTGAGGGAGTCTTAAGAATTTGGGATAATTGTTGTTACTAAGCATTGGATATACTTTTTTATACATAGTTATACTTTTAGTTTTAAAATTTTTTATTAGTAGATGTTGGCAGTATATAATGATTACATTCATCATGGGGAGTTAGTAAATGTGCACAACACATTTTAATTCTTTCTATGTCACCTTCCCCTCCCCTCATTCAGTACACTTTTGAGCATCTTAATATTAGAGACTAAAACATTTCTAAATGGATCATACAGTTCTTTTTTGTGTTTTCCATGTCAGACAGGGGTAATGTGCCAAAATAGTAACAAGGTTTGAGGGAGGCACATCTCGGGCATATTGGTGTGAACAAACATCCAGTCGTCACTGAACCGAAAGCTCCCGTTCAGGTTCTTTTGTGTGAGGCGAACGTGATAACCACTACACTACGGAAACAGGGTTCTTTTGATTTAGCAAAAGTGAACATATGTTCATGTGGAGGAAGAAACTTCTCATTATTCAAAATTATGTCTTAGACTGTATTGTTTTCTCATTCCATCCAATAAAAAGCAGCAGTCAAATACCAAAGCATCCTATGTGGTTTAGCTTAACTGTAACCTTATCTCCTGAGCTAATGTATTCTTCCCTGAGCCAATATATTAGTAATAATAATTACTGCCCTCATAATAATACCTTGCATAGACATTTATATCTATTGTCTCATATACCTCCTTGATTGGTTTGTGTATCAAACCATTATTTTAGTTACTTTCTTGTCACTGGGACACAATGCCGGACACCCACAAATTAAAGGAGAGGTTTATTTTGGCTCACAAGTTGTAGAGGTTTCAGTGCATAGTTGGCTGGCTCTGAAGCAGGGTGGCAAGGCAGAGGAAGGTTGCTTATGGCATGGCAGAGAGTGATCAAAGGAGGAGGGAGGGAGATAAACTCCCAGCAACCTACTTGGGCCAACCAGGTTTCATCCCCCAGATCACTTTCAGCTATAAACTCATCAGGAGACTGATCCCCTGATGTGTGTCACACCCTCATGATCCAGTTACCTCCCAAAGTCCCACATGTGAGTGCATGAGGCTTCAGGGGATCATCTAGATACAAACCATAACAACCATTAAAATGTATGTATACACACGGAGTCCTGCCCTGTATTATAATGCTTCAGACAACCATTGGCCACATGAATAACTTGATCCCATGTGAGTAGATGCCTAGTGACATTGTATCCATCCTAGTTTGTATATCTACACTCCATGATGTTCACACACCAACATAACATATCATTTCTCAGAAGTATCCTTACATTGTGCATCACTTAGTAATGAAAGTAAGGTCTAAGAAAAGCATTCGTAGGAGATCTTGCTGTTCAAACACCTTAAAGTGTGCTTATACAAAATCAGTCATTCCACGTGGCCTCTTGGTGTGGTCAAGACACTCAGTAAACATGTGGTGTGTGAGGTTGCTAATAGGGAAACATGTCACACTGGGTCTTAAAATTGATTAATTTTTCTGGTTTTTTTTTTTAGACAGGATCTTACTATATATGCAGTCCAGGCTGTTCTCGAACTTAATTATATAGCTCAGGCTAGCCTTGTGCTTATGTTCCTCCTTCCTCAATTCTCAAGTGCTGAGATTATGGGTATGTACCACTATACCCACCCAGTACAGTGCTACCTGTGCTAAAGTTTACAGACAATTTATTTTGCAGTTTTGAGGAAGAGGCTGTAGCCATGTTTGTCACTGATGCAGAGTTTGTGAATGGAAGCTAAATTTTGCTGAATGCTTTTGTTTGAGAACTGAATTGTTTGCAAACAGAAGCATTCATAAACTGAGGTATTACTGTATACTGTTAAATTAAAATAATTAATATACTTATTATATAAAATAATTATAATAATTATAATTATATAATAATTAAAGTATATTCCCTCATAATTAAAAGTATATTCTAAGCTGGGTGTGGTGCACACTCCTGTAATCCCAGCGGAACTCAACAGGCTGAGGCAAGAGCATCATTGCAAGTTCAAGACCACCTGGACTACCAAGGCAGCCCAAGGCCTGCCTGAAGCACATAGTGAGACCCTGTCTCAAAAAGACAAAAAAAAAAGTATATTCTAACATAACAATAAAAAGTATAGTAAACACACAGATCGCTAACATAGGCTTTTATTCTCATTATAAAGTAGTATTTTTATGTGCTGTATTTCTCCATGACTGGCAGCATAATGGGGGTTGCTTATGTCAGCATCACCATAAACATGAAACACATTGTGCTACAACATTGTGACAGCTACACTGTCACTAGGCAATAAGTTTTAGCTGTGTTATAATCTTACAGAACCACCACTTAAACTGCAATTCATCATTGACACAAACATCATTGTCCAGTGCTCTATAATATAAAAAGGATTTGAGGTTATTTAAGTTAAGATCTTTAGGATAGCAAAAATATCATTGATAGCTTTTATCTGCTGATATATGTCAGGCTCTGTGGTAGGCAGTTTATATACATTCTCAGTTAATCATAAGGACAGTACCTGCATTTCCATTTTATAAATGAGATTTCTCATTGCAAGGAAAGGATATTGGGGTGTGGTGAGGAAGATGCTGGTCTAACTGGAAAGACAATGATATTCTTATGCCATATTTGATTATGTGAACATGCTCCAGAGTGGTCTTGAACAAATGGGACATGCACGTGAGAGACCAATGCTGTATACAGCCTCAAGTCACTTAATATATAGAGATACTGAATTTTAACAGCAGAGATTTTTACAGAATGTGGGGATAGCCAACAATGGTAAGACTTTTTGTTTTTCGTTTTTACTTATTTGGTTTTGTCTTGAATCATAGAGATTTTTTACTCCACTATTGGAGATTGAACCCAGGGCCTTTGCACTGTACATTGTCAGTCCTTTTTATTTTTGAGAGGGTCTCACTAAATTACCCAAACTGGCCATGAATTGGAGTCTTCCTACCTCAGCCTCTCAGATAGCTGGGATTACAGGTGTGTGCCATCATGCGTGGTGAGTCATATAAATTTTTGTTAAATATTTCTTTGAATAATATTAATTAACATTTAAACTTGATTGTATTTGTGAGAGAATATAATGAGGTATTAATGTCTTTAATAGCTACATTTTGAAATGATTTAATGATGTGAGCATTCATATCATTAAATGGCTATGAAATCTCTAATAAGGGTGTTTATTAATAAGCAAACTGAATTATATGAAATCTCTTAATACTTTCCTTTATTATTTAATATACAACAAAATTTGTTTACTAGACCAGGAGTGGTGGTGCATGCCTATAATCCCAGCACTCAGGAGGCCGAGGCAGGAGAATTGCTGTGAGTTGGAGGCCACCCTGAACTGCATAGTGAAACCCTGTCCCAGAAAGACCCCCCAAAAAAAAACAAAACCAAAAAAACAAAACTTGCTTACTATAGACAAATTAAAATACAGAGATTAACACAAAGAAAAAATGTATAGTCCTACCAGTGGGTTGAATGAATTCTGATTTTTTTTTCTCCCCATGTGTTGTTTCTTTCAGAAATATGGCTATACACACCTTTCTGCAGGAGAACTTCTTCGTGATGAAAGGAAAAACCCAGAGTCACAGTATGGTGAACTCATTGACAAGTACATTAAAGAAGGAAAGATTGTGCCAGTTGAGATAACTATCAGTTTATTAAAGAGGGTAAGGAGTGTGAATGTCAACCAGTTAAACCAACATAAAAACAAGAAATTAAATCCATTTTTCATTTGAGTAATGAAAATTCTGAGTGTTGAATTTCTTCCATGTGGAAGATAGTCATAATGTCAGAGAATGGAAGAATTGGAAACTCCACTTTTACCTGGGAAGAAATTGAACAGTAGCCAGGATTCTGTGCCTTGGTGTAGGATCAGCTGTAGTTTAAATGAACATCCGTGTGTGTACACTTACCCCTTCATTCCCAGTGTTCAGTTCTCTCCCTTCCATTTCTGTTTCCTTTTCTCCCCCTGCCTTGTCTGTCCTTAACCCCCTCTTTATCCTTTCTTACAAATCTTCTGTTTCTCTTTTCTCTATTTTATTCGTAGCCCTCTCATAATTATTCTTTCAGTCTTTTCTGATGCATGCATCAGTGTCATCAGTGATTATGGTAAAATTTGGTAGCCATCAAACTAAAATTTCTCCATCTGAAAACAGACACCTGGCTGGGGATTTAGCTCAGTGACATAAGCGCCTGCCTGGCAAGCGTGAGGTCATGAGTTCAATCCCCAGTACCAAAAAAAAAAAAACAAAAAAAAACAGACACCTGACATGTGCTTCGTAACTCTGCCAAGACCCCTAGAGTACAGCCATTAAAAGGTCTTTTGACATAAACAGTGAAGGAGAAATAGTGTTCGTAACAACACAGAATAGCTGAAGCCTAATGGGGAGAAAGACATATAGGCATCTGGGTGAAGCCAGATACATTTAAGGATAAAAAATGGCTCATACACACTGTCTTAACTCTTCTCTGGGAGGCTGCTTCCATACCAGAAGAAATCCCTTCCCTATTCCATGGGTCACATGTTCTTTCTCTGAGTTACAGCTGAGTGCTGTGAAAGTCCGCATTCCTTTTACTTTTTTGCTTTCTACTTCAACCCTTTGCAGTGAAATACTGTTTCCATCATCTCCATTGGAACCGTGTTGCCGATGATCTTCTCTGTCAAGTCTAGGGGATGCTCTTAAGCCATATTTTCTTCTAGCATTTACCTCTGATCACTGGCTATCTGAAAGTCATTCCATTTTTGTTTCTTGTGACATCATTTCTGTTAATTCTCCCTGTTCAGCAACTGATATTTCTCAATCTCCGAGAATGTGTGTTCTTTTGCAGATTTCTTAAATGATGCTTCTCAGGCTTTAATCTTGGTTCTCTTCATTTCCTATATATACCTTACTAGGTTGTATTAACCATGCTCAAACCTTTCATTATGCTAACAATGCTGAAATTTATAGCTCTAGCACAGATCTTTGTACTAAATTTCAAACTATTTCTGAGTAGAAGGTATTTAATTGGATATCTCATAGTGTCTCAAAACAACATGTCAGAGGCTGAATGTATCAGCTAAAAGGTTATCTTCCCTTATTTTCTATCTTGGTTATTGGCTCTACCAGCCACTTGACACAGAACTATGGGAGCCATCCTACATTCTCTGCTTCCCTCAATTTCCCAAATCCCTTCAGTGAGCAGATCTTTCCAGTTATCTTTTTCATTTTTTTCTGTCCATCATTTTTTTCTTTATGAATACTATCACTTTAACCTGCTTTCTTTCCAGTCATGCCTTCCATTACTTTCTACAGGTATGTTTAGATTCAGTTATACCTGCTTAGTTTGCATCAAAACTGTATGCTGTCTCTTTTTTTGGCCTTCATACATCCCCTAGCGGACACTGATCCTTGTCTGCTTGCCATTTTATTATTCATTTGGGTAAATACACTGCCAACTTTCTGATAAATCTGTTTCTGGCAGTTTCTCGACACTTGGGCTTATTTCTTTGTTTTATCATAGCATCCTTTACATGCCTTGTTATAGAACTCACCACACTAGTCATGCATCTCTGCCTCCACGCCATGATAAGCCCTCCAAGGGCAAGAGCAGTGACCTCACTCTTCATGTTCACTGGCTGTAGGTGTTGAATAAACGTGTGTGGAGTGAATATAATTGAGGTGCCTTCTGTAGATATCTTCCACAGTCATAATTGGTATAGAAAAGCTATTAATGAAAGCCCAAAAGTGTTTTTAGAAGTTTTATGAATATTAGAGAAACAGCTAAATGTTGGAATAAAGCCAACTCTTAGAAGTGTAATTGAGCTGGGAAATGTAATTGAGCTCAGTGGCATAAGTGCCTGCCTGGCAAGCGTGAGGTCGTGAGTTTGATCCCTGGTACCAAAAAAAAAAAGAAAGAAAGAAACATAATTGACCCCTGGCAACCATGTTCATCTTGAACCAGGAAAGTTCGAGCATGGAAGACTGATGAATGTCAGTTTGCTTTAGGCAAAAGCCCCCTGCAAGGTTTGTCAAAGCCAAGCATCTCTGCTCATCCTGTGGTGATTGGAAGTGGCAAGGATTTGGAGATGAGGAATCTGCACTTCCCATTTCCACATTCCATCTAAAGGCAGGTTTTGGAAGAGGTTGCTGAATTGTATTGGTCTTTCTTTCTGATACAGTGTTTTTTGTTTTTTTCTACCTATGTTTTGGGGCAGTCAGTGGCATTTAGACATACTTAGCTTCGATTTTTAAAAAACATTAAATTTTACACTAATAATGCTAACACTGTTTTTAATATCTGTTCAAAGTTTTTTTGTTTTTTTTCATTTCTTTTTGTAGACAGGGTCTTGCTGTGTAGTTCAGTTTGACTTTGAACTATGTAGCCTAGCCTGGCCTCAGTCTTACAGAGATCACCCTGCCTCAGCTCCTGAGTGCTGGGATTACAGGCATATGCCACTACCCTCATCAACCAACGATTTTTTGCTGTTGCACTTGAATGATAGTGAAGTTGAGCACCTGTGGAAGCAGCGTACTTTTTAACACAGCAGAATGACCTAGGAAAAGCAAAGGGAAGGCAAGACCATCTCTTTTTGCTCATGCAAAGGTCTTGGTTAATGGTTATTTTTCTCTTACTTCCACTGTTTACATTTATTTACAACTTTGTGGATTTACCTATGAAAGTGATACATGCTTGGACCAATTCATATTGTCAGCTTATCGGAACTAAGGGAGAAGTGATGGATCATGGGGCACTGTATGCATCACTAGATTAATCCACTGATGTTCATGGCTGAATGTGCTGTCAGGTGGTAGGGCCCATTTGGAGGAATCAGGTCACAGGCAGCCTTTGGAGGGTGTATCTTTCTCTGGCCCTCTCCCCTTTTCTTTTCTTTGTGGCTGCCATAAGGAAGCAGATTTGCTCCACCACATCCTTCCTTCAAAACGCTGCCTTTGACCTAACTTCATGGACTGAAACCTCTGAAACTGTGAGCCAAAGAAAACCTCTCCTCCTTGAACTGTGAATGTTGGGTACTTTGTCTTGGCAGTGAGAAAGATAACCAATATAATGCTATATTAGTTTTCTGTCACTATAATTAAATATCTGTGATAACTAACTTATAAAGAGGAAAGGTTCATTTTGGCTCATAGTTTTGGAATTCTAGTCTAAGATGTGGTGGGCCATTGCTGTGAGCTGCTGTTGGAGTAATAAATGGTAAAGATAAGGTGGAGTAAGTGGCTCACTTCATTGTCAGGCATGAGAGAAAAAATAGAGGGGCAGGAGTATGTCCCTAGTAACCTCTCTCTATTAGACCTCTCCTAAAGGTCCACAGGGCCTTCCAATAGTGCCACCCTGGTGTTCAAGCCTAGCACATAGATGGACCTGTGGGGGACAGTCAACATCCACACTAGAGTACTATATGCTTACCCTATAAAACTTAGAAACTATAAAGAAAATTGTGTGTGTAAAATGAGAAGTACGAAGTACATGCCTGTAACCCCATGGGCTTGAGGCAGCCATGTTAATACATTGTTTCATTTCCACCTAAGCAGTTTTTCAGTGTGCCTTATACTCCTCCCTTATGGTTTAAAGAATAACAAAACAAATGGTGTTCACTATCTTTCCTAATGCGCTTTGTTAATGTAGTATTGAGCCTAAATCTTGTTTCTTTAGGAAATGGATCAAACAATGGCTGCCAATGCCCAGAAGAATAAATTCTTGATTGATGGGTTTCCAAGAAATCAAGACAACCTTCAAGGCTGGAATAAGACCATGGATGGGAAAGCAGATGTATCTTTTGTCCTGTTTTTTGATTGTAATAATGAGGTAATGAAAAATCTTTATCTGCCTATGTGGACTTTAAACAACTAATATTCAGCTATTAAGGAAAATGAATGATCTTTTATTTATATTTCTGTTGGCAGAAGTATATTTTTGAATTGGTAGGTTGGGTAGACAGAAAAGCACTAGCTTGCTCTTGGTATATGCTATTTGGCATCAGCAATCTTGTGAACCTAAATTTTGCCATTTTCAAAAAAAATGAGTTTTTAAAAAATAATAATATGCACTATAATGTTAAATAACAAAGGTAAACTACTGCTTTTTTATATATGCACTATTTTCAAAGAGTATGTTGTTTATTGGAAAAGAAACACATGTTTTTTGAAAGTTGGAGCCTAACCCCGTTTATCTTCTAAAAATAAAATGATCTTGAAAAAAAGCAAGAAAGAGGAGATGCCTACAATCCCAGCCTTGGCAGTTTAGTGACTTAATGACACTCTGTCTAAAAAGTAAAAAGGGCTGTGGATGCACCTCAGTGGGGAGACCCTTTGTTCAGTACTCAGCACCAGGGAGAAAAAGCAGTTTTTGTTTTGTTTTGCTTTTTTCTAATATTTCTCATACTCAGATACACCTTTGAATAACTAAATGAATATTTTGGAATCATTTAATTAAAAGGCCTGATTCTGTTTGACAGCTGCTGTGACATAAATGTCATTAAGTGAATGCCAGCAGCATGAAAGAATAAGAATTTGAAGTAGTGCCTTGAAGGAATTTGGCTATTCTTAGGCTGGTTACAAATGTGCCCTTGGTGAATTTGGCTATTCTTAGGCTGATTACAAATATGCCTTTGGTAAAGAGTCTCTCTATAGCCTTTGAGTTGTTTTAGAAATGCAACTGTCTTGTTCCAACCCCCAAAATATGTTTTCACTTACTCTTCAAAGTTAACTTTAAAATGTTGCCACAGCTTTATAAGTAAGGAATGTTTATTCACGATTAACAAGAGATGCTTTATTCAAATGTGTTGACTCTTAAATATCTGGATATTTAGGGAATTATTGTAAAGTAAGCAAAAATGGAACAAAGTTCGAGGCATGTAATTCATACCTAATAAGTTAATAATATATTTGCAATGGAACCATACATATACAGATCTTTTTATTGCGGTTTGAAAAAATACACACAGGAAAAACTGAGTCATGAATGAACTCTTATTATGCTCTATACTTAACCTAGTTTGTATAAATTGAACCACATGTTTAAATTTTAAAAGGTTGCATGTTGATTAATGAATTAGACACATTGGGGGGTTTTTTGGTCTTGTTTTGGTTTGGTTTGGTTTTTTGGGGAGCCTCTTCAAATTTTATTTTCCTTTCAGATTAAAAGAAATGGCAAGTTCATATTTTTCCATTTTTAAAATAACTTTTTAAAATCTCTTTTTAGATCTGTATTGAACGATGTCTTGAAAGGGGAAAAAGTAGTGGTAGAAGTGATGACAACAGAGAGAGCTTGGAAAAGAGGTATTTTTCAGTCTTTGCATTTAATCACCTTAATCCTAGTGTGGAATTTGAGTGACACTAAATTTCTGTGCCATTTGCCCCAGAAGAAGAGCATGCCATGCTTAACTAGGTGCAGTACCTTGTGTAAAGAGATGAGTAAATCAGTTGAGTCCCACACAGTATTGTCCTGTGAGCCACCTGTAATGAGAAGGGATGGATACCTACACTGTTACATTTGCCTCTTTTGCAGGATTCAGACTTATCTTCAGTCAACAAAGCCAATTATTGACTTATATGAAGAAATGGGAAAAGTCAAGAAAATAGATGCATCCAGATCTGTTGATGAAGTGAGTGCCTCCGACCTGTCTTTGAAGAAGTCAAGGGAAAATTATTTTTGGTATAGACAGGAGAAAAGAAATATTGTAATAAGTTAATTTGCTTTTTAAGACACTTGAGACTAAGTGAGAAAATTAGGTTTTTCTCCTTTTTGAATAGGTATAAAACGGGTTTTATAACTTTAGACTTGTTTTTCATGAGATGTAGGTGGCTTGTTAATTCCAAACCTCTTTGCCTAAACGCTGGAAAATTGGCACGTTGAGTTCTGTGTTTTGGATGATGTTCTCTTTTTAAAACTCTATACTGTGGTGGGGGATATGGCTCAGCAGAATAGTGCCTGCCTGGCAAGCGCTAGGTTGTGAGTTTGACTCCCAGCACAAAAAAAAAACAAAATTAGTGTGACTGTCACATCATGTAGCTTCAGAGCCATAGGCTGCTTTTTCTCTTCCATCACAGGACAAATAATTCCAAAGGTGCAGGGTTCCATGACTTATCTCTTTGCCTTCATAAGTCAGTGATCCTTATAAACAGTGGTTTGAGCCCACAATGCCTGTACATATGTCTCGTGTCTCTTAATGCATTCGTGACAGGGCCATATATTTAATGTGACTGTTCCACGAGGCGCTCATAGCTCAGTTACGCGGGTCCCACGGGTGCTTTAAGCTGCAGTTTAGGAAATGGTCCTCCCCTGCTTCTCTGAATCTCTCTCAGAAGGTTATAAAGAAAGATCCAGAGGAAGAAGATTGTTGATCCTTTTTTAAATTCTAAAGTCTAAAGTCAAATAGCTGAAACAAAAAAACTGTGATTTTAAAATAATCTATTAAAAATAATATATAATTTACCGCTAGAAACTTAGCTATATGGTAAGAGGTGCAGGTTCTGGCTTTTATTTTTTGTTGTTTCATTTCTTTCATTCTATTTTGGCAGTGGGAGTTGAACAGATGGCCTCATACATGTTACATGGTATTTTAACAATGTCTGTTCTTTTTAAGATGATCTTTTTCTGTTGCAGGTGTTTGATGAAGTTATGAAGATTTTTGATAAAGAAGGCTAACTCTGAACCTGAAAGTATTCTCAAAATCATGCTTGAATAATGCTTTGATAGCTGCTATCCAGCTCCTTTTTAAGGCAGTTTTCTTTCAAAATTACATCTCAATTAATGGCTAGAAAGTATATAGTGAGACATTAAATTTTTTATTTTAATTTAGTGTTTTGGTCACAGGAGTAGACAATGAATTCAGGTTTAACTTCATCTTAGTTATAATGGTGCTCACAAAACAAAGGTATCAGCTAGTTCTTCGTTTTTATTACAAAGGTTATCCCTTTTATAGTTTGTGCCTTCTGTGAGCAAAATTTTTTAGTATGCATGTTATATCCCTTTAGTAGTTACAGCATACAGCTGGGCATGGTGCCCACACATGTAATCCCAGTACTTGAGAGACTGAGGCAGGAGGATTGCTGTGAGTTCAAGGCCAGCCTAAGCTACATAGTAAGACCCTGTCTTAAAAAAACAAAACAAAACAAAAAATGTAATTACAACATGTTAAGATTAGGGATTCCTACTTCCTTTTCTTGCAGGTTTCAAATTCTAACCTGTTAAGTGAATTTGTGGACCAAATTTTAAAGGAACTTTTTGTGTAGTCACTTCTTACATAGGTATTTGGTAAACAAACTTAAAAATGATTATTAGCAATGTTTTAATATTTATCAAATAACTGACCATTTCCTATAGAAAGATAAAACTTAGTTTACTACAGCTTGTGCAAAGTTGTATGATAGATCTGCTTCCAAGGTTTGGGTTGGGGTCACAAGGGATTCAGAGCCTGACAGAATTGTGAGCTTTATTATGACACAATCAGAGGGTGTGGGGCAAGGATCACATCTAGTGATCGTGTTCCTTTTGCTGTGTTATATAGTGTTATTCATGATTAAACTGATCAACACAATTTTTAGAAGTGGAACCTTGAAATGCATGCACTAGATTTATGCTGAAATAATTCAGTTCTCTTGTTAGTAACAGTTCAGGTTTGTTTGTTTCCTAGACTAAATATAGGATTAGGGTAAAATTACAAAAAGCAACATAGGGGCCAGGGACTTAGCTCAAGTGTCATAAGTGCCTGCGTAGCAAGCATGAAGTTATGAGTATGATCCCTGGCACCAAAAACAAAAAAAAAAAAAAAAGCAATGTAGTGGTTAGATTTCCCATTTGTATTTTATTTTTTGGCATATGTGTTTCATAGTTATTTGTTTAAGGAGATTTAAAAATCATTGCACTTTGGTCAGAAAAATAATAAATATATCTTATAATGTTTGATTCTCTTCTGGTACTTTTGTTTACTAAGTTCTTTTTTAGAGATCACGCTGAAGCATTGAAAGGCACAAAATGTGTAAAAGGCTATAGAGTCCAAATGAATTTTCTTTTCCTTTTTTTGGTACTGGGGATTGATCTCATGACCTCACACTTGCCAAGCAGGAGCTTACACCATTGAGCTAAATCCCCAGCCCTGAATTTTCTTTTATATCTATTCTTCCTGTAAAAATCTCAGAATTTTTTTTCCTTTTCCTTCTATCACTAATGCTGAATGATATTCAAGGCTAATAGAAATTTCTTAAATGTTTCTCATTTTTAGCACTTCCACTGTTTGGTATACAGGGTTTAATAGAACATGGAATTTTAGTCTTTATAGAATTAGATTTTATATTTAAAATCACTGGGAAAGAGATGTGAGGGTGGACTGGCTGGACCAACTGTCACCCCATAGATCACCAGGTTGATTCGGCTGATCTGGCTGGCTAGGCAGGTGTTCCCTTCCTCAGTGCTCCATGCTAGTGGGATAGAGGAGGGTCCTTTTCTTAGTCAAGGGTGTATGAGTAGATGCACTCCCCTGCTAAAACCTGCACAAGCTCTTAGGGCTAAGGAGATAGCACAGTGGTAGTTGTTTGTATGCACAAGGCTCTGGGTTTGATCTTCACCACAGGAAAAGACATAGTGTAAAGTAACTGGAAATAGTGAGAACAAGTTCATAATTATTCTTGTATTGTAACAAAATCATTTATTTCTGTGCATGTTATGAAATTTTCTTATTAATGAGAAGTTATCTAACATATCTGCTATTAGGCAACAAGTATCCCTTAGTACGGTAGCATTTCAATCAGAAATGCTAGAATTTGTACTCTGGTTATTGCAGTTCCTTCAAAGAGATAGTAACAATTTTTTATCTAATGCTTCAGGCCAGCCAGTACAGAGGGAATTTTTGGTGGTTTAATCACCCACTTACAATGAAACAAGATTTAAGAGTTTTTTGTTTTTTCTTTTATTTTTTTTTGGGGGGGGGTGTACTGAGAATCAAATTCAGGACTTCACGCTTGCCAAGCAGGCACTATGCCACTGAGCTAAATCCTGGGCCCAATTGAAGGGTTCCAAGAGCTTTCCTATTCACACAAATGAAGAAATCTGTCAAATGGGAATCTAAATATTTATACTGCTTATTGTAAGAGCACCCTTGCAGTTTCGAAGACTTCTGAGACTAGGCATTTTGCTTCCTTTCATCAGATATCTTCCTGCAGCATTTGAGAACAGAAACCAAGAAACATGGTAATTACTAAATTATAAGGCTTTGCTTTTTATTTGCTTTTAAATAGAAAAACATGTTGGCAATATTGAATTTTGAAGTTGATTGAGATATGTGTCACTTTTTTGGTTTGATCATTCCATTTGTTAAAGATAATAGTCACTAAGAAGCTTTTGAGTTTCTTTAAAGACCCTAATTTGAGTCTTGGTGTATTTTTTGAACATTGTTTCCATCAGTGATATTGAATGTGTATAAATTATTTAGCAAAATAATTCCAATAAATTTTGTGCTATGGCCTTTGCTATTTGCTGGTTCAAAATTTTTGTTTTTTAAAATATTGAAGATTGAAGAGTTCCATTTAACATCTGAATCCTCACACAGCAGTAGCAGAGTTCAGGATCCAGGAGAATTTTCTGCAGTCCCGCTACATATTTTGTGTAGGCATCTTAAGCAAAAAGCATGATGGTGGCCTATTTCTTCAAGAAGTAATCTAGAACAAGACACATGCACTTTTATTTCATCTTCCATGAGAAGCCTCAGTTTTTGTCTCTCTGAGGAAGAAATTGATAGGTCAGTGTGTCCCAGAGTGAGGGCTTTTGCAGACCTGCAGCTTTGTTTTTTAGTTTGTTTTGTGCAGTACTGGGCATTTACTGGGCTTTCATGCTGAGTTACAGCCCAGCCTTTTTACAGTTTCTATTTTGAGATAGTGTCTCCCTTCATTGTCCAGGGGCTCAACCTTAGTGAGCTTCTGCTTCAGCTCGCACCATCAGTCACATCCTGCTGGACTTGCGGTTGCCACACATTTCTCTGTTCCCTGGAGATGAAGTGATTGAAAGAATAAGCCCGTCTAGGTCAGCATCTTTTCTCTGACCTAGGGCTGGGCTAGGGAGGGCTGGGCCTTCATCTTTAAACAATTACTAACTGCACAAGCCATGGTGCTACAAACACATTCTCTACCATCTGTTCAGAACGCTGACATGGCTGGACCTTCAGAGTCTTCTGTTGGATAATTTGAGTCTTTCTTACACATTCTGATTTCTGTTCTTCCTAACCCACATACATCTTTAGCCAAATTAAATACTCCTGAATTCTAAGCACTTGTCGTTTTTTCCATTTTGAATGATGGAAAAAAGCTTATTTATTGTATACCAAAAGAAAGGCGAGCCATGGTCCAAATACCTATCGCTTTTATCCCTAGTCCCTTGGGCAGTGTTAGTACTCATGGATCCGGTGTGGTTGGAATGAATGGGTGTGGTTATTGTGGTGATGTTAGTGTGGGGCCTCAGGAAGCTCTAAAGGGCACCATCTTCCCTGCTGTGGGGACCAGTGAAGGACAAAATTGATTTCAGACTGAGGTTGACCATACTAGCGCCAACCTATCACTCAAGCTCAGGCCTTTATGGATGGATCCCTGCCTTCTCCACCCATCAGAGAAAAACTTGTTTTTCTTGGGTTTTCTGTATGGGTTTTTTGTCCTAAGACCCAGGCCTAAAAGAAGAGTTAACTTATTTTGTTGTATTTAGGGAGACAGGGTAAATAACACATCAGAACATTTCTCTAGGTGAAAGTTCGTGCAGCCATAGAATATCATTTTTATTTATGAAACATGCTGAACACTGGTCTTTGACAGGCTAACCAACTAGCAGAGAGCACCTGCAGGGCAAGGTTAACAGATACATTACTGACACAAACACTGAGGAGAGAGGACAGATAAACACCTGGACACCTAGCCTGTGACTTGTTAAAGGCATGACTTGTGTTTTCTTCTGAGGCAGTCAGGGGCTTAACAGTTGCTTTTTCAAAACAAAAACAGTAATGACTCTTCACTTGGACCTACAAATGCCTAATAGGTAGCTAAAAGAAGGAACAAAATTTGACTTTCATTTTGTGTCTGTCTGCCGTATTACCTTAAAACTTTGGGTCAGATTTTTTTTTTTTTTAAATCGGTACCAGGGATCAAACTCACGACCACTTGCTTGCTAGGCAGGCACTTATGCCACTGAGCTAAATCCCCAGCCCCTTGGGTCAGAGTCTTGCTCGAGATGTTAGCCACTTAGGGGGAGTATCTCTAAATGTTGGTGAAACAAAGTTGATTAGCCTTGAATTTGCATAACCTAGTTGATCCCCTTTCAAGACTGAGGACGCTAAGATGAGTGGTTTGCCGGGGACATTCAACTACCAAGTACCCAGGAGTCTGCAGTCATTGCCTTTAACCTATGGTCCACTAGGGTTCCAGCAGAGCCTCTGCAAAATTGAGAGCAGATTGTCCCCTCAAGGAGTAAGGATTTCTCCTGCAGTCATTTTGCAAAAACATAGTGAAGAGAACAACTAACCAGATTTTAAAGGCTGGTCTTATTTTTATGCTAACAGGCCAATCTGGTCCTCTTCATCAGATCTGCACCCCTTTCATCTACTCAAGTGGAAGGCCTTTCCCTACCTTCTGTGACTGCCTAGTAAATCTGCCTGTGGCTGTCACTGCAAAGTGGAAATTCTGTGACAGTGAGTCAAAAATCTTTCCCAAAGGGTGAACTGAGGTCCCTATCTCCTCTTTGGGGAGAATTTGACCCCCTCCAGTGACATCACCATATCCCAGTCCTCATGTTACACCGTCACACTCTGTGGTTCCCAAACACACTGTAGATTGTCTTCTGTACACTAAAATCAAGCAACACACACCATATGTGTCTTCATTTGGTCACATAGCCATACGTATAAAGAAAGGAATACATTTTTAAAAGCTAGGTATGCCAACTTTAAAATGTCCTTACACTATTCTTGAAGGCTTCCTGGAAAGAGTATACTCAGTAGCTACTATGAAGTTGGGAAAGTAGTGCTTGCTTCAAAAGCACATGTACTAAAATTGAAATTGGCAAAGTAAATGATTCAAGGACTCAATGTGAGCTTCTAAGACAACCTCTGCATTAAACATTCTCTAGGGGTTTGCTAAGCCCTGGATGGGAACTCTAGTAGAGGACTGGGTTGAACTAGCCTCACAGCTGTTTGGCCCCAAGGGCTTCCAGAGCCAGAGGGAAAGACCTTGGGTAGGTTCAGCAGTCAGCACTCAAAAGCACAGAGAGGTGTGTCTAGCGCACCCTAAATAATTGATGAGTTTTATAAGGGAGCTGCCAGAACCTGGTCAGTTGAAATCTGTATTAGTGGTAAAAGCTGCATCAAAACGGCCTCGTTATCACATCAGGCTTTTGCCCCTCGTTTACCAGGTGCAGATTGGGTGGGGTGTGCACATCTGCACCCTCAGCTGTCAGAAGCTGAGGCAGCAAGATCAAAAGTTCAGGCTCAGCCTGAGCAACTTAGCAAGGCCTTGTCTCAAAATACAAATAAATAGATAAATAGATGTAGGATAGCGATGATAGATGATTATAGAGATAGGTAGGTGATAGATGATTGGTAGGTAGATAGTCAGGCAGCCAGGCTGGGGATGTAGCTCAATGTAAAGACCTTGGGTTCAATCCCTGGTTCTGGGAAAATAAAAATCTTTCTAGGTGTACAACAGGCCCTGACTTCGTTTGTCAACTTGGATAATGGTCAAGACGGACATTACTTGAAAGAGAAAAATGCTAAAGTTTAATTGGCTTACACTGGTTGAACATGTTCCCAAATTAAAATAACAGTTAAAACAGATACATCAGACCAGATGATGGTGCATGCCATCATGAACAGAGCCCCTAGCTACTTGGGCGGCTGAGGCTGGATAGTTGCACGATTAAGGAGAGTCTGAACAACTTTCAAAACGTACTAAGGGCTGGAGGTGGAGCTCTGATAGTGTACCTGCCTGGTCTGTGAGGTCTTGTGTGAGATGGGGTAGGAGTAGGGCTTCATCAGTCAGGCAGGACAAGTAGGGGGAAAGAAGGGAACACCAGCTACCTTAAATCCTTTTGGTCTTGGTGTAGCTCTCAGAATGTCCAACTCACATATAATATCAAATATGGTTATATTTTTATCCTTTCCCTTTATTTGGGTCTGGATAAGTGCTTTTTGGGAAAAGAAGGCAATTACTAGATTTGAGGTTGCTATGCTACTGTGCCAGTAGGAAATGCCAGATTCAGAGGATGGGATGGGTGGGGTGGGGTAAAATCATTTGTGCAGAGGAACAAGGTTCTGTTCACGGCTGCCTCCTACATGATAGCTCTTGCAGGCCTGGCTTACTCTGCTGGTCATTACTTGCACTTAGCACTATTGCTTATCTGTCCAGCAGTGTTCTCTCAGTGAGTGTTTTGTTGATGAAAATGGGTTTCAAGAACATGACTTCATTAATACCATCTCTCTTACCCTTAGTTTGTGTTTTGATTAATTTTATGGATATTTCTGTATACTAGTATGTGTAATTGACTTAAGTAGTTAACTACAGTCAGCAGCCAAGCTATTGTTTTATATGCCCCATACACAGATTACACCTACCTGGTGAATTGATAGCCACATAAATACAGGAAGCATTAACACAAGCTACAATCACATTTGTGCACAGCTCTGCCACCTTAATTTTATTAGCTGGTCATTAGTAAGACAGTTTTCAGAGATGCTGACCCCTGTGGCCAGGTTTTGAGTTGGTTACTTTCAGACTATATCTTTCTTAGTTCGTTTGTGTTTCTCACCAGGCCAACGGGTCATTATAGCACCAAAATGTTCATGTCACAAAACATTAAAATATCAGCATTGTTCATCCTTGTTTCCCAGGCACTCAGTACATATTTTTTGAGAGGATAAACTGAAAATTATTTTGGGCAGTAGTTGTATCTGTGAACTTTGGATCCCAGTAGAGTCTTCTATGATCCCCTCAGGACTGTGTTTTCACTCTTGCTAAAGACTGGGAATGAAAAATCCCCAAACACTCCAGGTAGGAGATGAGTTTTGGAAACCATCAGCTCCATCTGCTTTCAATACACATCATATAGAGACTTAAAATGTGGCCATTTTAAGAGAGAAAAACAAAGACAAGGACCACAAAACAAGAGTCTGGCAAAAATTTAATCCACCCACTAATCTGTGTTCAATCTGTGTTGAGCAAACAATCCACCCAACACCTCCATTTAGAACAAGGAAGATCTCTGCTTTAGGAAGACTTGCCAATTCCTGGGTCATGTTACTGATTTGTAAGTTTCTACATGAAACCCTGTAGATTACAGGACTGTATATTGACACTGACTATATTGAACTAGGAAAGAACAAAGTAAAATGCTTTCAGCTGCTTTCTCTATAGTTCAGCATTGTGATTCTTGACCAATGGAGTCTTTGGGAAAGAGACTTTAGAGGTTTTAGTTTCTCTCTCTCTGTCTCTGTCTCTGTCTCTCTCTCCTCTCTCTCTGTGTGTGTGTGTGTGTGTGTGTGTGTGTGTGTTTAAATAAGAACTTTTATAAAAATTAATTCAGAGGGTTGGGAATGTAGCTCAATGATAGAGCTCTGGCCTTGCATGCAGAAGGCTCTGGGTTCGATCCTCAGCACCACAAAAATAAATGGCAAAAATAAATATTTCCTTTAAAAAATGTGATTCACATTGAGCTTTCAAAAATACAACTGCATTTCAAAGCAAGCTGCTCTGGTTTGGCATTCTGAACAAGACAATTGTGAAGAACAGAGAAAAGGCTACATGTGGATTAGAGAAAATAGTATTTTGGATGAGCTCCAAGCATAGGCCTATTAGGCTGAAAAGGTATGTATTAGAAGAGAAATGACAAATCTTACTCATCCTTGACCTGAAGCATGGGGAAAAGTTGGTAAAAAGGCTACAAACCAGGGAAAAGAGTGGCCCAATAAGGTCCATCTGTAGCCCCTGTTCTGATAGAGACAGTTGAGATCAAAGAAACGCAAAGGAAACCTGCAATGGAGTGCACAATCACAGGCATCCAGTCCGCCTTATATTCTAAATCCTTGTCCAGCATCTGTGACTCAGAGCTGAGCAGGTGATGAGCCACACACATGGAACACAGCCCCACCAGCTGAAGCAGAGCATGGTCCAGCGCCATCAAGGAAAAAGGTGACAAAGCAGGAGCTTGGAAATTCCAAGAGCACTGACTGAAGTTGGTGTTTGTTTGTTTGTTTGTTTTGCTGTTTTCTATGTTAGAAATAACAACAAAACCCCAAACAAGGCTGTGTTGCTTTGGCAGGATGGTTTGGTTTTTTTGAGACAAGGTCTCACTCCAAGCTGGCCTCGAACACAGGTGATCCTCCTGCTTCAGCCTCCCAAGTGCTGAGATTACAGGCGTATTCTGCCATGTCTTTCTGGAGTAGTCTCTCAACAAGCTTCTGTGTGGTAAAAGAAGGACAGTGTCCTCATAGCCCTCCAGACAGTTGGAAGCAGAAGTAGGCTTAGAACCCCTCTGTCCTCTGCCTGGCTTACTCTAGTGTCAGCTTGCCTTAGCTGTCATTTCCATCAAAGACGGAAAGCAAACTATCTCCCGCGATGCTCCAGATCCACTGTGTTACTACAGAACCAAACCTGAGTGTGCTAAGCACTTACCATACTTAGGTATTTTAAACCATTTTAAAACAAAAACCAATGCCTAGGTCTCTCAGAAATCCCGATTTAATTTCCAAGGCTCCTCAGGTGAATGTAAACCTGTGGTTCTCAAATGTTGGAGTGCATCAGAAGCACTGAGAGGAATGAGCCCAGCCCAGAGTTTCTGATCCTGTGTTTCTGGGGTGTGGTCAAGAACTTAAATTTCTAATAAAGCTTATGGTGATGCTGATACTGCTATTTTGAGAGCAGCTATCCTAAACAAAGTGGAGCAGGTCCTGCAGACAGAGTTGCAGTGTTTGGGCCACAGACCC
>PVJX010029950.1:0-22480 GCA_004027295.1 Dolichotis patagonum | reverse complement strand
TTTTTTTCTTTTTTATCAAAAATGAGATATTATAGTACCCATTGATCATTTTCTGTTATTCGGTTCAGAAAGCCCTGTAATTCTTTCACTCTATGCATGGCTTTATACTATTGTGTTGTTTGATATTATTGTATTTGAAACTATGTGCAACTATAGCATAGAGATATGGTGTTAGCTACTGTTGATGTCCAGTTGACTTAATGTAAAGTACTGTGTTGCCTATGTTGTCCTGTTCTGATCTGCTCTGTACTGCCCCCTTTTGTTTTATTCTCTTTCAAATTAAAAAAAAAAAGATCACATTGAGATATTTATAAATAAATGGATACAACTTGAGACCATACTCATAAGCAAAATAAATCAAACTCACATGTGTAAAAAAAAAAGAAAAAGAAAAATACTGAATTTGAAATTTTCCTTAATTATGTCAATATTTAACAATATAAAAATTGCAGAAATATATATATATATCTGCATTGGTCATCTTTCCATCACTGTGACAAAATACTTGAGATAAACAACTTACAAGGAGGAGAGGTTTATTTTAATTCATTGTATTGAATGTTCCTGTCGATTCTTGCTTGGTCTCATTGCTTTGGGCTGTGCTGGCATCATAGCAGGATGCAGCAAAGCAAGTGATGGGCTGCAGAGAGGAAGCCTGTTCACATCACAGTGACCAGAAAGCAGAGAAAAAGAGAGAGAGAGAGAGAGAAAGGGGCTGAGGTTTTAACATCTCCCTCAAGGCATGTTCTCAATTACCTAGCTGTCTTCAACTAGGTCTTACCTCTTAAAGATTCTACCTCCTCCTGAAACTGCCACAGGTTAAGAATCACACCATTAACACATGGGCCTGGGTTGGGGGAAGATGTTTAAGATCCAAAGTATAGCAAATATCTTTGAACCTTCTTGAATTATGCTAAGGTGTAAGAAAAAATACAGGGGTGGTTGGATAAAAAAATTTTGTGTTAAAATTTTTTAAAATAACCACATAGCCATTAACCCCCTCAGAATACTCTCCTTTGCTTCACACACTTTTGCATTATTCTTACAGCTTTCTTAAGCTCTGGAAGTCCTCTTTCACGAGTATCTTTATGAAATGTGATTAAAAATACAATTAAGCCTACAGTCAAGTGGAACCAGCAAAAAGACAGGTTCAGACTTACAAAAACATTGTCATGTCTTCACCCACCCCATCCACAGAATCTGACACTGCAGTTTCTGGTGCTTCCTCAAAGTCAAAATGACCATGAAGTGTAAACGTCTTAGAGCAATTCAGAACACTGAGGCAGCCCCACAGTGCAACTAAAGACACTCTTTTGCTCATCTGTTCCCCTAAAGGAAGATAGACTTTGTGGGAGATTGTAAAGCTGGCTGCAATAATTTCCCCCTTCCCAGGACCTTTATAATGTGCCTTTGCCACACCTCTCAGAGTTGGAATTAATTTCTCCACCCCTTCCATCTGGGTAGACCTGCCACTTGCTTTCCTGATGTAAGTGCGAATGATGAGCCATGGTTTCTGAACCTCTCAGCCTTGAAAAGCCTTACAGCCTCTGCTATTGCCCTGCTGCTGTGTGCAGAAGCTCAGTCTCGGCTTCACGATGATGAAACCACAAGAACGAAGGGCCCAGCCAGCAACCAAAGCTCACTGCAAGACATGAAAGAGAGCTGGCCTGCACCATCCTGCCCCAGGGTGAGCTGCAGAACACAGCAGCCACTTGCATGACCAGTCAAGATCAGGAGAGAGACTTCCAACTGGGCCCAGTGCAAACTGCTCACTAGCTGAATGGATGAAATTGTATTTTCTTTTAAAGCCATCTAGTTTTCAAGTAGTTTTAAAAGAGCAATAGGAAATTGATACAGAATTTCTGACTGATGAGGTTAGAAAGACACACCGCATACACAACCCAACTCCTAGTCTTATTCCTCTTGCAGTAGGAAGCAGAGCAGTGAGAATGCGTGCTATCTTTTCCTACTCCAGACTCTACTCCTACAGTATGTTTCTACTGATGAACTGAAAGGTAATTTTTCCCCAAATGCTTAAAGGACTAGAAATTAAACTTGATATTTGGATGAAGCCAAAGCCAAACCCAAATACAGTCATGAAAGAAAAACATCCTAGGAACCAAGAATCAATCTGAAAAATAATAAAATTTTTAAAAGTATTATAATAATTTTAATTGTATAATAATATTTTTGAGATGTAATTAGGGAAATTAAAATATGTTTTAGGTGTCTCATTTGCTCTTAACAGTGTATTCCGTTTTCCATGTCAGAATTGAAAGTAAGTTATCAAGATTTTGAATTTTTCCTCCTCATGAAATTTCAAGATGGCAAAATAATTTTACAGAAAGTAAGAAATTCCCAAATGGGAATTTTTCTTGAGAACATAGCACTTTTGTATGGGCTTTAGCCTTGACACTTTTCCATGACTCGTTTTTATGTGAATTTCATTTTCCTGATTAGGAGTTTGCTCTATTTGCACACCACATTTTTATCCTCTTTCCTTTACTTCCTGGTCAGTTTTGATTCTCTCCCACTGTTGTGCCTGCATGTGAGGCCCTGTCGGGAAAGGAGGGAGGTAGTATTGGTGCTGCTGGTCTCCTGCAGGCCTGGGGTATCATGGACAGACGGACAGATGGCAAACTGCCCCACTCTCTGTGCTGCTCTCACCCGTGCTGTTCGCAGCTCCCTGTGAGGCCCTGTGGACCTTTAGGGGTTTCCTGTTGTCAGGCCGCCAGTGGTCTCTGTGGTTACCTCTGCTTTCTCCTGAACAGATGCTAGTAAATCACATATCTTTGCGCATTTGATGGTTTACATTTTGGAGGCTTGGGGTATATCTTGTCATCTTGTTTTACTGTGAATATTGTTAATGAGTTTTTAAATTCACTCCTTTCTTAATGTTGGGATTCTAAAGATCAGAAGATCTAGGAACTGTGCCAATTCTATCACTGGCATCTTTCCAGAGTTTTCTAAGCGTTTTAACACAAAATCAATGTAGACTGCTTACTCATAATTTGAAAGTGAATGTCCAAATATTTATATTCAGATTAATACATCCAAATGGCATCTCCTCTTCATAGTTCTTGTTTGTTGTATTCTTGCCATCACGCTGATTGTCTGTGACAGTAACCCGGGATGTTGCATGATCTCTGATCACCCACAAGTTTCAGGATATGAAAAATAACCTGAAAGTAGGCATTGGTCAATTAATCCCATTGGCAAAATACCAAAGCTGAAACCAAACTTTAGCACATTAGTGATGTTGTTGATCTGGCTACCCTGCCACTCAGTGGATGAATATAAATTCTGTTTCAGTATTAGGAGGTCACATTCATATAGGCAGAAACTATGTCCTCCAACCCAGCCTTTATCTGCTTAAACTAAAGAAGTGTAAAGTTTTACCTCCATATGTCAACCAACACTTTCTATCAGGTTTTTACTATTTCAGAACTTGGCAAGGAGATTTCTTTTCTTCTCTATTATTTGAAAAAATAAACAAGGAATCATACATTGAGAGCAAAGTAGCATCTGGAAATTAAGGTACCTGGGTAATTTTAAACTTTGGTGGATCTTGCTAAGTGTATGGGTTGTGAATTGTGTCCTCTCCCCAAAATAGTACACCAACATCCTAACCCCTAGTAGCTCAGAATGTGACCTTATTTGGAAGTTGGGCTGTTAAGGTAAAGTTAAGGGAAAGTCGTAAGAATAGAAAGAAGCCTAACCCAACATCACTGATGTTCTTATAAGAAGATGGCTGTGAATGAAGACAGAGACAAGGAGAGAACTCCATGTTACAGTGAAAGCAGAGATTGGAATCATATAGGTGCAAGCTAAGGAATGCTAAATGTTGCCAGCAAACCAGCAGAAGTTAGAAAGAGGCATAGACGGGTTCCCTTACAGGTTTTAGAAGGAGCACAATCTTGCTAACACCTTCATTTCAGACTTGTAGCCTACAAACTCTCAGACAGTAAGATTCTTCTTCAAGCCACCCAGTACGTGATACATTGTTATGACCACTCTAGGAAATTACACCACTAAATAAAGGCTATGGAGGGGTCTTAGGTTGGGCCTCCATAATATCAGACTGGAAAGCTCAAACAAAAGACATTTATTTCTCACAGCTTTGAAAGTTAGGAAGTCCAAGATCAAGGTGCCTGCAGATTTGCTGCCTGGCAAGGGACTTCTTCCTGGCTTTCAGATGCCTGCCTTCTCAATAGTCCTTATATGAAAGCAGGGGAGACATTTCTTTTCATATGGAAGGACACCAATGCTATTGTGAGGCCTCTTCTCTCATGGCCCTCTAAACCTAAATACCTCCCAAAGGCCTCACTTCTAAACACCATCACAGTGAGGGGGTAGGGCTTCTGCAGATAAATTTTGGGGACACCCAACCATTGAATCTGAAATAGGCAGCTTCTTCTGTTCATGGTTTTCAGCCTGTATTGGGTAATGCAACTGCTTTTTGCAATCACAGACCTGGCTTTTACTGTGTGCAGTCTGGATAACAGCCCCTAACCCTCAGACTGCCTGAGATGTGCCCCTCACTGGTCACTGAAACTTTACCCATACATCTTTATCCTTAGGTGAGTGGTTGTTTTCACACAAGAGAGCAGCTTTTTTCCCTATTGATAGCACAAATGGGAGTAGTTTTGGCCTCATACCTCCATAAAAGACATGATCTGTGACTGGGATGTCGCTAAGTGGTAAAGCACTTGCCTAGCACATCCAAGGCCCTGAGTTCAGTACCTTCATTCCTTCATTTTGAAGGAGATAATAAATTTTAAATATGACAAACCGAACACTGCCATCACCTTCTATGATAACAACATAAGCATGTTTGTTTCTTTTTAAAATGTATTTATTGTCCATAATATACCAGATACTTCTAGGTACTCTTCAAGATACAAACACATTCCTTAAATAATGAATAAATGATTTCATACAAATAAATATGTAACTGCCTTATAATAAATGCATAAGGTAAAAGTAAATGGTGGTATATGCATATGATAGAGAACTTTGACCTGACTTAAGAAGTCTAGGAGGGCTTTCATAAGGAAATGGCAATTGAGCTGAGATCAAAAGAATAGGAGGTGTGCAAAGATGGGAGGAAAACTATTCCAGGGGAAGGAACAACATGGGCCAACACAGTAAAAAAAAAAGGAAAAGAGACAGTGACTGATGTGATTGGAACCATAAAAATATCTTTCAGGATAAAATAAATCTCATATTGGAGCTTTTAAGTAACTCAAATCCATCTTCTACATAATCTGTTTGAAACATGGGTTCATCTAGTGTTTTCGCAATGTTCATGTCTATTAGTGTTGACACCTCCATGAAAATTGTCATTTTATGACAGGCCCATCTCTACAAGAAGATCAAGCAGCAGAAGGGAAAAATGGGGGTTATTAGTCACTACAACTCTCTAAAGCAATCAAGAAAGCCCAAGAATAGCTATTCTTCTTGGAAAGTAGCTCCCTCACAGTAAGTCCAGTTCCTCAAAACTCCTTTTCCAGTGCACAGGGAAGTAGTTCCATAATATTTACAATTGGGAAGAAAAGAACAGAGAAATAGTGGTACACACCTGTAATCCTAGCACTCGGGAGGCTGAGGCAGGAGAATTGTTGCAAGTTCGAGACCAGCCTGGGCTACAAAGTGAGCTCGAGGCCAGCCTGAACTGCATAATGAGACCCTGTCTCAAAAAAACAACAACAACAAAAACCAGAAATAATCATACACAATTCCTTGTTTCTAGCATGTATACAATAGGGTGCATGCTAGCTTATTGCATGTGGTAGGGAAAGAAGAGAGAAAAGAATAGGGAAGTTCAAAGAGTGTTAATGCAGTAAATAATATGCTTGTCATGGAAGATAGCATTTCTCAGTTCCTCTTTGTTCACTGAGATGTCAAAATAAGGTATTAACATGTTAATCGATTTTTCTAACCTTTTTCCTGGTTCATCTTTCATGGTTTCATTGACTGACACTGCTATATCTAAAATTCAAGAAGCCATGATGTACGTGATACATTGAAAATTCCAGGGAGAACAGAATTTCAACGTGAAAGTATTCCACACATAATGTCCCTTTGTGAAAAAAGGTTATATGATATTGGTGGTAGCACCAGTAACCATCAGCTGCTATTAAATTTGGTCTAGGTTACGCTTTGTGGAGACCCTTTCCCAGCAAAAATCTGAAGAAAAATCTGGGTAAGTGTGCTGCCTCAGTGTCTTTATTTTTACAGATCATTTGATGTCTTTCATTCAGATTCAGTAACCAACTCCATTAGTATAAATTATGGTGCAAACACATAACGGGCTTTGTTGATTGCTGCTTACAGACCTTGCAGACAGAACTTTGGTTTGGGTGAGAGCCCAAGGCTGTTTGTTACTCCCCACTATGACTTGGGTAGACCTTGATTGTCCTAAGCTTACTTATGGTAGTTTCATTTCCTTTGTCATTTGTTGGTTTGGAAAGGAATATACAGCCCTATTAAACAAGAAGAGAATGTGCTAGAGAAATTCTGAAACAGGGTACTTCCCAATTAAAAAGAGACAACTTGCCTTTTTCTGTTTGACATCATTAAATTTGGACATGATACAGGCAGAGCCCAGCCATCTTGTGACAACAAGGAATACTGCCTCGAGAACCAGGTGTCTTGGTTTATTTCTGGATGTTTCCCCAAAGTCTCACGCACTCAGAGGTGGGGCTTTTAAAAGGTGATTGGATACAGGTGCAGCCCAGCTGACTTGCTGTGGTGAGGTCTAGTTAGAAGAGGCAGGTCCCTGGGGCTTCATCTCCCTCTCAGGCGCCTCTCTCCACTCTCTGCTCCCCAGCTGCCACGACATGACTGGCATTTCCTGCGCCATCCCCCTCTGCAATGCTGTTTCTTCCTTATTTTTATTTAAAAAAGAGAAAAGTCAGAAAAGAACAAAAAGTAAAAGGCATAAACAACAACAACAAACTCAAGACAATGTCAATATAGGTTTTCACAACAGAATGAAAGAAATTTAACAATGGTTGTTATGTTGCATATTTTTCTTTTCTTTTGCTTTTTTCAAAGAAATGAAAGAAAACTAAAGAGAATAGAAAAGCAGAAAAGGGTAGAACAATACCAAGTTTAAGGAGTTCAAAGAAACAAAAAAATTCTCATTGTAGAATCACTAGTTGCTACATTACTTGTTGTTGTCTCAAAAAAATAGTTGCCAAATTTACAAAATCAAAGCTTAAATAGTGACTAGACACTCAAACACTGACAGCGCAAATCCTTCTGTTCAATGTTCCAGCAGAAATTCAGTAATATGGTCAACTATCTTATACACTATACATATCATTATACTCTTTGGAGCACTTTCCTTCCCTTTCACTTTCACAGTATCTATCATACTCTTTGGACCCCAACATTAGGTCAGTTTTTGTTATTTTTTACACTAGAGAGATAATGTGATATTTACTCAGGTGAGTTCCGTTTATTTCACTAATGAGGATATTTTCAAGTTGTCTCCATTTACCTATAAAGGCTTCAAGATCATGATTTTTATGGCTGAGTATAGTCCATTGTCTAAAAACACCACATTTTTTTCATCCACTCTGCAGCTGATGGGCATTTTGGTTGTTTCCAAGATTTAACTATCACAAATTGTGCTGCTATGAACATAGGTGCACATATATCTCTGTGACCTGACATTTTCAATTTTTCTGGGAAAATACCCAGGAGGGGAATAGCGTGATTGAATGGAATTTCCAATCCTAGATTTTGAGGAATCACCGTACTGATTTCCACAGTGGTTGCACCAGTCTGTACTCCCACCAACAGTGGAGGAGTGATACTTGTTCCTCCCATCCTCGCCAACATTTGTTATCAGTTGATTTCTTGATGGCAGCCATTCTTTCTGGGGTGAGATGAAATCTCAATGCTGTTTTAATTTGCATTTCTCGAATGACCAGTGATGGTGAGCACTTCTTCATGTATTTATTTGCCATTTGTATACCTTCATCTGAGAACTGTATGTTCATCTCCAATGCCCATTTTTGGAGAGGGTAATTGAATTTGGGGGGCTTGGTGTTTTTCAGTTCTTTATATATTTTGGATATAAGTCCTTTGTCTGAGGGATTGTTGGCTCAGATTTTTTCCCATTCTGTGGGTTTTCTTTTCATTTTGTTGGTGATTTCTTTTGAAGTGAAAAAACTTTTTAGTAATGTGAGATCCCAGTTGTTGAGTCTTTGAAGTATTTCCAGTGCGGTTTGCATTTTATTCATGAATTCTCTCCCTACTCCTATGTCTCCAATGTTTTTACCTACTTTGTCTTCCAGTAGATTTAGTGTTTCTGTTTTAATATTTAGATCCTTGATCCATTTATACTTTAGTTTTGTGCATGGTGATAGGCATGGGTCTATTTTCAGTCTTCAGCATGTGGAAAGCCAATTTTTCCAACACCATCTATTAAAGAGACTATCCTTCCTCCAGTGAACATGTTTAGCCCCTTTGTCAAATATCAGGTGGCTGAGTGTCTTTGTATCTATATTTGTATTTTCTAATCTGTTCCATTGATCCTCAGGTCTATTTCTTTGCCAGTACCATGTTGATTTTATCACAGTGGCTTTGTAGTATAGTTTCAAGTCAGGAATTGAGATGCCTCCTGCCTTGCCTTTATTACCCAGAATTGCCTTTGCTATTCTAGGTTTCTTCTGGTTCCAAATGAATTTTAGGAGTGTTTTCTCTAGATCTGTGAGGTATGTCAATGTATTTTGATTGGGATTGTGTTAAATCTGTATAACAGTTTTGGGAGTATGGCCATTTTCACAATGTTGGTTCTTCCTAGCCAAGAGCATGGAACATCTTTCCATTTTCTAATATCCTCTTCAATCTCCTTTTTTTAGCATAGTATAATTTTCAGTATATAGGTCTTTTACATTTTTAATTAGTTTGATTCCTAAGTACCTCATCTTTTTTAGATGTTATTGTGAAGGGTGATATTTCCATAATTTCTCTCTTGGTGAGGTTCTTGTTTGTGTACAGGAATGCTATTGATTTTTGAGCATTGACTTTGATCCAGCTACCCTGCTGAATTTGTTTATTACCTCCAGTAGTCTTTTAATGGAGTTTTTGGGGTCTTCTATGTAGAGTATCATGTCATCTGCAAATAATGATAATTTAACTTCTTCTTTTCCTATCTTTATTTCTTTTATTTCTCCCTCTTGTCTGATTGCTCTGGCTAATATTTCTAGAATTATATTGAATAGGAGTGGTGATAGTGGACATCCTTGTCTTGTTCCTGATTTTAGAGTGAAGGCTTTCAGTTTTTGTCCATTTAGTGTAATATTGGCTGTTGGATTGTCATGAATGGCCTTTATGAGATTGAGGTACATACCATCTATTCTGAGTTTCTGTAGGGTTTTTATCATGAATGGATGTTGGACTTTATTGAAAGCTTTTTCTGTGTCTATTGAGATGATCATGTGATTTTTATTTTTGGCTCTGTAGATGCGGTGTATTACATTTATTGATTTGCATATGTTAAACCATCCTTGCATTCCTGGAATAAATCCCACTTGGTCATGGTGTATAATCTTCTTGATGATTTGCTGCATTCTATTTGCCAGTATCTTATTGAGAATCTTTGCATCAATGTTCATTAGTGAGATTGGTCTATAGTTCTCCTTTTTGGTTGAGTCTTTCTCTGGTTTTGGTATCAGGATAATACTTGCCTCCAAGAATGATTTAGGCAGGACTACTTTTGTTTCAGTTTCATTGAAGAGGTTAAGGAGTGTTGGCATTAAATCTTCTCTAAATTTATTATAGAATTCAGCCCTGAATCCATCAGGACCTGGGCTTTTCTTTGTTGGTAAGTTTTTAATAACATTTTCGATTTCTGTAGCTGATATTGGATTATTCAAAATTATTATATCTTCTTGATTGAGCTTTGGTAGTTCATATGTTTCTAGAAATCTGTCTATTTCCTCTTTGTTTTCCACCCTATGTGAGTAGAGATTTTCAAAGTAGGTGTTCATGATCTTTTGAATTTCCATGGGATCTATAGTAATTTCCCTCTTTTCAGTCCTTATTGCATGAATTTGGGTTTTTTCTTTCTTTTTCTTGATAAGGTTGGCTAGGGGTTTATCAATTTTATTTATTCTGTCAAAAAAACAGCTCTTTGATTCATTAATTCTTGTATTTAATTCTTGTAATTAATTCTTGTATTTTTTTGTTTCAATTGCATTAATTTCTGCTCTAATCTTCTGCTCTAATCTTTACAGTTTCCTCTCTTCTATGAGCTTTGGGTTTGACTTGCTCTTCCTTTTCTAGGAGCTTGAGATGTAACATTAGGTTATTTATTTGTACTCATTCCATTTTCTTGATGTGGCTATTTATTGCTATATATTTTCCTCTTAGGACTGCTTTCATTGCATTCCGTAGTTTACAGTATGATGTGTCTGCATTTTCATTATATTTAAGGTATTGTTTTATTTCTTCTTTAATTTCCTCTGTCATCCACTGGTTGTTCAGAAGGTTGTTATTTGATTTCCATGTATTTATGCAGGTTTTGCAGGTTTTTTGCCATTGATTTCCAATTTTAGAGCACTATGATCAGATATTATGCATTGGATAATTTCACTCCCTTTGCATTTATTTAAGAATGTTTTATGGGTTAATATATGATTTATTTTGGAGAATGTTCCATGTGCAGTTGAGAAGAATGTATATTTCATTGTGGTTGGATGGAACACTCTGTAGACGTCCACTAAGTCCATTCACTCACAGGTATGATTCAGTTCTGTTATTTCTTTGCTGACTTTTTGTCTAGTTGATCTATCTCTTTGTGACAGTGGGGTTTTAAGGTCTCCTATTACAATTGTGTTCTTGTGTATTTGGTTTTTCATATCCATTAGTATTTGTCTTATATAGTTGGGTGCTCCTGTATTTGGTGCATATATATTTTTAATTTTTAGTTCTTCCTCTTATAGTTTTCTACTTACAAGTATGTAATGGTCTTCTTTGTCTCTTTTAATCCTTTTAGGTTTGAAGTTCACTTTGTCTGCAAACAGAATAGCTACCCCTGCTTTTTTCTGGGTTCCTGCTGCATGGAATCCTTTAACTTTTAGTCTATGAATCTGTTTTTTAGTCAGATGTGTTTCTTGGATACAGCATATTGTGGGGTCCTGTTTCTTGATCCATTCTGTAAACCTGCTTCTTTTGACCAGTGAATTAAGCCCATTTACATTTATGGTTATTACTGATATGTATTGACTTCACTTTGCCATATTATGTTCCTGTGGTTGGTTTCCTGCTTTCCTCCTTTGTTTAATTTCTTGTCCAGGCTGGTGGTTTCTTTCTGTTGTTGCTCTGGACATTGTGGTCATTTTTATCTCTTTCTAGTATGGCTTTCAATACTCCTTCTAGAGTTGGTTTGGTAGATATGAATTTCTTCAGTTGTTCTTTGTCATGGAAGTATCTTGTTTCAACATTAAATTTGAAAGACAGTTTTTCCAGGTACATCAGTCTGGGCTGAGAGCTGTTTTCTTTTAGGACTTGAAATACTTCACTCCAAGCTTGTCTTAACCTGAAGGCTTGTGCTGAGAAGTCTGCTGTGATTCTAATAGGCTTTCCTTGATAGGTGATTTGTGTCTTTTCTCTAACCACTCCTTGTATTCTATTTTTATGTTGTATGTCTGAAATCTTAATTATTATATGTCTGGGTGTAGATTTATGTTGGTTATGACTGTGTGGCATTCTATATGCCTCACTTATTTGTATGTCAGATTTTTTCCCTATGTTTGGGAAATTTTCCATAATTACTTCTGTGAATAGCTTTAAGTCATTTGCATTATCTCCTGCCTCCTCGCTGATGCCTATTAGCCTTACCTTGTTTCTCTTTGTGTCATGTTGAAGCTATTGGATTGTTATTTTATGCTGTTTTGTTGTTTTTATAAGTTCTATATTTTCCTGGTCACTAACTGCGATCCTATCCTCAAGGTCTAAAATTCTATCCTCAGCTTCATTTAAATGGTTTTGCCAGCTTTCCTTTTTTTAATGAAAATCTTAATTTCCAAATCACTAACTAATTTACCTCCTACTTTCAGTTACCCAGCACATCTACTACTGGTTTTTAAAAAAATTTTATTTAGAAAGAAAAAAAAAACAAATCAGAAAAAAGGGTAGCAACAATACAGAATTCCAAAGGAAAAAAAGAAAAGAATGAAATAAAAAACCACTAAGAAATCACTAGTTGATAGTTACATACTGTCATCTTGGAAATAGTTGTTCAAGTTACAAAATTAAAGCATACAAAGTAGACATTCAAACAGTGAGACTATTAACAGTTCTGCTCAACAATCTAACAAAAACAGTGGTATGGTCATCTATCTTCCACACTTAAATATACATGCAGTTATATCCTTTAGAGCACTTCCTTTTGCTCTCTACTACTGGCTTTTAAAATACAGTATACATCTTCTAAAATCATAAGTTTTTCTTTATTTTTTTAATCGGTGCCAGGGATCAAACTCATGACCACACGCTTGCAAAGCAGGTGTTATGCCACTGAGCTAAATCCCCAGCCAGTTTTGCCAGCTTTCAATATAGTTTTTTGTTTCTTGATTATCTCTTTGAAACTGTTTCATGGATTCTGCTTGTTTTCTACCTTGTTCATTCAAGGTTTCAATCAATTTCCCATGCTCCTGTATTTTTTTTATCTATTTCTTCCCTGGCTATGTTGAGCAAATCCTTACTAAGATTGTTACTTCTGTCTTTACATAAGCCATTACTTCTAATTTGATTTTCTCTATAGCCTCATGGATTTGTTTCTTTACTTCATTTGCTATCTTTTCAGAGATTTCCAGTGTACGACTATTAAAGTCCTCCATTTCTCTGTTGTCTGTTGTTGCACCTGCTGGACTAGATGTTTGAGATTGCATTTTCGTTTTTCATTTTGTCATTTTCACCTTCTGGGACAATATCTGGTTATTTAGTCCCAATAGTCACTACTGTCTGTGGTGTATCTCCTGGGGTCCTACTCTGTGGTTGATGTCCACCCAATTGGTGGGTACATAGTGACCAGAACCTACTAGGGTGTTCTGTCTGGGCGAGGGACCACTCAGTCTCCCACTGAACCAGCACTGTCAATCCCTCAGTTCAATGATTCTGTGCGGGGCTGTGGCGGTGGTGGTGGGCAGCAGTGGGCAGGTACACCCAGCAGCGCGAGCCGGGGAGGGGGGTCTCCTCTGTGGCGCCTTCCCCCGTGCCGGTAAGGTGGTGGCAAGCTGTTTCTTCCTTGAAGCCAGTGGATTGTGGACTGAATTGTGAGCCAAAACAAACCTCTCCTCCTTTAAGCTATGGGTGTCCAGTATTGTGTCTCAGCAACACGAAAGGACCTGAGACACCAGCCAAAGATGATCATTTATATTGTTTGGGTGATTGCATTCCCAAAAAATGACTTCTAGATACTTGAGGAAATAGTCCTAGATTGCAAACATGGTAAGGGGTTTATTTATATTTTTAAAAGATTTCCATACATCTCAAAAGGGGCAGAGAAAGAATTCACAATTAGCAGGGTTTTTTTATTTTTTTAAATAAATGCTCTAGGAAAAGAGATGTTAGGGACAGTCTCTTTCCCTTTCTTACAACAGGAAAAATTCTTATTTTTTATTCATATTACCCTTATGACTAACACTATGTTTAATTATAGGTTCATATTGGAATTGTTTTTTTTTCTTTTTAAGTTTTCATGTGAATTAATGCAATTGTTAAATTCAAATAGAGTGACATTAATTCTCCCTCTCATGCTTCCAATTCCTATAAGAATGACTTGATGAGTCAGTTTACTAATCCTAGTTCTCAGGTTTTTCCAATAGGTTTGCTTTCCATATGGATTGTTAGTAGCTCAGGAAATGGAAACTAATCAAATGACGTTGATATTTCCACATCGTTTTTGTAAAGGGCTCCACAAAATCAGAGTTTTACGGCTTTGGCAGAGACCGCTCATGGTCCTGTCCTCTTCCTCCACAGAAATAGAATTCTTAAGCAGGAATGGATGTGGTTTTAGTCCTCTTTTTCAGTTAAGTGTGGTCACTAAGTTCTAGTCATTGAGATGTCAGCAACAGTCATTTTGAACTTGTAGGTAGTATCCTTGAAGAGAGACAGGATTCTCTTCTTTCAATTTTCCTCCTTCCATCCGGATTAGAATGTGGATGTTTAGGCTGGGACCCTGCAATCAGGAGAACGTTTAACCATGGAAGCCTGGGTCCATCATCCCTAAGAACCAAAATAGTTTAGGACCAGCTATCTCTGAACTTATACATAAAGAAAGAAACTTGCACCTAGTTTAAGACATTGACAAGTATCTTACATTTTTTTCTGTCATTATAGTCAAACATAATGTTACTGATTTGATTATCAAATATAATTAGGAAATTCTGTGTATCTCCCCTCCTGTACAATTAGGAAATACTGATATATAGACTCTTAAAATTCTTAAAGCAAATAATTTGTTTGATTTTTGTTTAATCCTCTATTCCTTTGGTGTTTTTTTGTTTTTGTTTGTTTTATTAACACTACTAGGAAAGTCAGTGTTGTTAGGGAGGTAATAGAATTTCTTCTCAACCTTCATAAATACATAGTTGAAGAAGACCCTTGTAACCAAAGACAGATTAATAAGAGAAAATCAAGCAGGTTTATTGATGCATCATGTGGGAGGGACCTCCATGAAAGGTAGCACAAGGCGGTGGCCAATTACTTTGTGGTTCAACTAAGAACAACAAATCTGGAGAGAAGTTACAGGACCAAGTAAGGTGGCTCTAGCCATCCAAAGGCAGGAAACTGTGGGAAGGTAAATATCCGAGAAAAAAATACCAGTAAGGTTTTTTTGGTTTTGTTTCTTTTGTTTGCATGTTTCTCTGGTGCTGTCTCTGGCTAAGAATTGTTTCCAGTAAAAGAGAATTTATATAGACTGTCTTTGGGCAGAAAAGTGGAGGATATACAGAATATTTTCTCTACTTGCTGCCTCTTAGGTGTTATTAACCCAAAATTGCCTCTTTTATGTCAAACAAGTATGTTTTGGGGTGACTTATTCTGTTTTACTGTAATGCCTATCTGTCTTAGGTTCTCACTGCTGGGATATAATACCTAATACCCACAATTTAAAGAAGGAAAGGTTTATTTTGGTTCACAATTTGTAGAAGTTTCAGCCCATAGTCTGCTAGTTTCAAGGGAGGAAAACATAGCAGAGAAAAAGAATAGGGGAGGAGAGAGGAAGAGATAAAGTCTTCCAGACCACATCCCCAGTTACCCACCTCCTCTGACCATGTTTCACCTCACAACATCATATTTAGCTATAAACTCATCAGTGTACAAATCCACTAGTGAGTATCATGGCCCCATGATCCAATCACCTCTCAAAAGCCCCACCTACAAGCACATGAGGCATTGGGGTGACATCTAGATATAAACCATAACACCATCTTATATACGTTCTGCTAAAAATACAACAGACTTTTTATTAACATGTAGTACTTATACAAATTAATGTTTTCACTGTGATATTTCCATACAAGCATGTATCACACACATCAGTCATGGCCACTCTCCCTTCTACCCTCTCTCACTTTCTCTCCTCTCTCCTCTCCTCCAGACCCCGACATCAGACTTTCTGGAGCAATATAGTCTTGGTAAACTGAATATTAAATGAATATGTAAAGTACTTGTAATAATAAATACTCCATAGCTGGTTGCACTCCATTCCTAACTATAATCAATATCCTTCACTTAGTATCAGTCAGATGTTTCAGATAGTTGCTAAAAGGACATTTTTGAAAGATAAAATCATGACTCATACAAATGTAAAATGAGCATGTGTCAAAGGCTTTAATTAATGAGGGAACCAGTAAAATGATATAATATACACAAAAGCATACACACACACATGCATAGACCATCAGGAATGCTGAGATGAATTTGCAAACTGGTGAGTACCCAAAGGACCATAACAAGTTTATCTCACATGAAAACATTCATTTTGCTATGGAGAATTCTTTGCACTATTATCATTCTCTGCAACTTATTAATTAGAAAATAACTAAAAGACTGAAATGTTGGACCCTAATAACATCAGAAAACCTGAAAGGGTATGCTAAATGGGACACTTAGTGATGCTTATTTCCCCATTTATATGTCTTTCACAATTTTTCCTTATAGGAAGAACTAAATTTCCTTATTAGTAAAATGAGAGCTTTGAGTTAGTAATTTCTGAGATTCCTTTTATTTCAACATTCTATCATTCAAATTTCATGGCCATTATCTACATGTGTGCATGAAACTCATGCAATTTTTGGCTGGTATTCAGAACTGTTGTAGTCATTTGTATTAATTTAAACAAGCCATAGACCTGCATGCATTCTCATGTTCTCTTAATCTAAAAATAGAATCAAAGTTCTACCTCCCTACTAGTTGTTTTTAGGGTTAAGGTGAGTGTGTGTATGCATGTATTGTGTGCATGTATGCATAAATGGAAGCAGAACCTTGAGGTATAATGTTCTATGCTTATTTGTTTATCAAATGTTACCTACAGAAGACACTGATAATTTGGTTAATATAACAGGCCAGAAAAACATCGTGTGGATTTTGCAGATAGTGAAACAGATGGAGCAATATATCAAGATTTTTCTTGTTCTTACAGACTTTTCCCTGGAAGTCAATTAACAGCATATCTTTCTAAGGTTGTTTTGTGATAGTGGAGGAGGTTAGAGTCATGTTGGTGCAGGCTAGTTCTTTGGATGATCTTGGACTGACCCAGACTTACCCACTTTTTTGGTTGTTGTTCTCAAGAATAACCTTGGAATGCAACATCCTGAGATAAGGACACGAGCTCAATTCCAGTCCTGTCCAGGATAGGATGCCCTCCACGCTACATCCTGGTAAATCACGGGACCTGAGGTATGTAGTCTGGGGCAGGCTGCTTTTGGGTACCTCCATGCTGCAGTGCAAGTGGGGCACTTGCGACCAAGACTCTCCACCCAGGCAGCTTGCAGGACTTTGGGGATTAAGCTCACAGTGAATTGAGGTTTCTGTCCCTTGCGTCCTGTGTGTAAGTGAAAAACCCACCCAGCTTATGATGGTGGAGGCAAGGAAATGCTCACTGGGCTCCAATAAGTTAGTGACCAGTGCACACCGAACCTGCTTCACACTGATGATGTCAAAAACTGGTGTTGGTGCTTGTGAGGCCAGTGTCATGTGGAGGAGAAGAGGCAAAAAGTGAAGTGTAACTTTTGCTCCTTTTTCCTTTAGTAGATTTGAACCTCTAACTTTCAAACAATGCAAAAGAAGGTCAAAAGCTCTTTAGCTATGAATTAAACTTAATACAAGTTTATGAAACATCAAACTCTTTCTTCTTTCTCTAAACATAGAGCTCATGTAATCTAAAAAGCTCCTAATCTCTTAAGGTTTTAGAAAATCTACCATATATGAAGGTATGAAAGCGTGAGTAATGGTTATATATGACTGATAATTTTTGAGGGTAAATATTCTGCTTTGTAGATTTTATCAGGTAAAACCCAGTTCAGTTTAGAAATCAGCATCAAAACTTTTTTATTTAAATTTGTTTATTCTCATTTGAATCACTTCATTTTAACTAACAGGGTATTCTTGATGGTAGAACATAAAAACAATCACATTTCTTTGTTTCAATCTTTCTTTTCTTTCATCCTAGTCATTTCTATAGAAACAGAGACTGAAATGACTAGGTAGCATTTTGGAGAATTTCTGGTAATAATACACCTACACAACGTGCTGCAGGAAATAGAGAGTCCATACCTGGTGCCCTCAGTAACTTATGACTTGATGAGTCATATAAGAATTTAGGGCTGTTGTTACTGAATGTTGAAGATTTGTGTCCCAAATATATATTCCTCACACCATTAACATAGCTTACAGATTCAAGAAAGGAAATACCAAAGGCCTAGATTTTACACAGATGCATACACACGTTTGTATCTACACACAGATACACATTTGCACAGACATGGAAACACATAAGGTATAAGAGATGGACATGAATGCTGGGTTAGTGAGGGAAGATAACTATCAGTGTTTAACACCTCTAATAAAGAAACCAAATGACATTTATCTATTTATCTTACACTGGAAATAACTGTGAAGAAAATGACTCCATTTTACATATTTTTTAAAAAACGGGACTTGATAGTAAGCAGCAGAGCCCAATTTTGAACCCAATTAAGCCTGACTCCAGAGCTACTAGGACTACAGATCGTAAGACTTCTCATGTTTTCCTTGAATTGTAGTTAGTAGACCAAACTAAAACCAAAGCAGCAAGTATACCCACATTTTCAAATAAGAGATCATCCAGGACTTGCAGTCAACATTCCATCACAGTTTAAAGTCTCAGAAATCTCTTATCATTAACCCTACCCTTCTCCTACCTCCTTCTGCCACTGAAAGGATGGAGAGGAATGGAGGAATAACTTTTCTCTCCCCACAAGTAATGGAAATAAAGAAAGCAATTAGAATTTCTTATAAAGATCTGATTCCTAGAAGAAACCAAAAATTTTTATCCCTGTGATGGGGATTTGCTTCAAGAGTGGAGGCATAGCTGGGCGAGGTGGTACAGGCCTCAAATCCTAGCACTGAGGGAGTCTGGGGTAAGAAAACTGCAAGTTCAAGTCCAGTAGGACAACTTAGGAGGTCCTAAAAAAATGCTAAACATATTTCTTAGGCCCCATCAGACATAAATGGGGACAGAGCGGGTATAGAGGGGCCCATGGATCTCTCTGCCCTCAGCAATCTGTGGAAGGATGAGAAATGAGACTGTGGTCTTGAGCACTGCCTGAAGTGTACGTGAATGCATGTGTTGGGGAAGAGGATGGTGGCAAAGAGGCACTGGAAGCGCAGGCTACAGGCCACAGGCTAGAGGTCACCCAGCACAGATGGCCAAACCCGGCAAAGGACAGATGGTTGGTGCCTAAGAAAGCTTCACCTGAAAAAGCCTTTCCCTGGCAAAGGATGTTGGTGCTTTCTCAGCGGCCTGGGTAGACGGTGGGTAGAAGTCATGGTCAACCAAGAAGTCTGCGAGTCTGCCTGAAAAGAGCAGAAGGTGGAGTCAGAGAAAGCCATCATCCTTTCAGAAAGCTCCTACCTCAACTGGAGGAAGAAGACAAACTTTGAAGCAATTTTGAGAATGGAACTGACTCTGAAATGCCAGAATTTGACTCTTCTAATAACTCAGATAGGCTGAAGCTTTGTAAAAAGATAAAAGAAACAAAAGCCATCAAGGCATTGTTAAGAAAGGCAATACTGAAGAAGGTTGGTGGGCTGATTTAACACAATTGTCAGGAATGTTACCCCCAAAAAGTATAAAACATTTATATTTATATCCCCCCCACAAAGTTGAGCACAGTCCCTACACCAGCTACCCACCATCTGATTCTCTCTTCTCTGTAACCCTAATTACGTAGTGACCCAGGGCTGCATCACTGATGCTTCATGGGCCTTCTTAAGACCCTCAGCTAACTGGGACTCCCCACAGCTGGTCAGAAGGTACATCTGTCTCCCATACTTACTTCCCTAGGCTCTGCTGGGCAACTACCTCCTGCCAATGTGACTGATGGAAAAGTTCCTCGTGGATTGCACTTGTCACAACTCTGAGACGGACATTAAGGGCCTCAGCAACTTCAGCGGATCAAACTCTTTAGATCTTTCAGACTCAGGGAGATCTTGCATCTTTAAATGGCAGGGTTAGGCACTGTGCCTTTGCAGGGCATGTCCTTCAAAAGTTTACCGTCTTCTTCTGTCCCAACCCCTACTTACTCACAAGGGATAGATCTAACTTAAACTCACCAGGTCAATGATTACTGTGCTAGATGCATTATTAGCTCCATTTCCAGAGCATCCTGGAATTTTTCCACCAAGTCAGTACCTTCCTGTATATGTACCATTTGTTCTGGACCTTGCAGTTCTCCCTCCAACCCCACTAACAGATCAGAATATGTTTACTCACACCTCGACTTTGGGTTCAGCCATCTGACTTGCTGTGGACAACAGAATGAAGTGACAATGCAATGCACCGCAAAGAGTCTAGGCCTTAAGATGCCTTGAATTCACTTTGTCCTCTTGCATATCTGCTGTCACCTGAAAAGAGCTCCCCCCTGAACTGCCGCCCTGGAATGGACCTGTGGGAGTATTGTGTGGTCACACATAACTTGAAACAGAGCTTCCCGGAGAAGCCCAGCTTCCACCAGTCTACATTCAAGCCACTTAAGTAATTTTTGCTTTAGGCCACTGAATTTGGGGAAGGGGTGTGTAATACACTAAAAACTAACCGTCCAATTGTTTCTCTAGTACAGTGAATAATTGTGGTAGAATTAAACCCGGCAAAAGGTGATTATTTCTAGAATCATTTCTAGCATTTCCTAGCTGAACCTCAGTTTGTTACGTTTGCTGAAATGTATGTACTTCCTGGCATAGCCTAAGAGGACAGCGTATCTACTCTTTTACTCTGAAGAACTCTGGGAGGGACATCCAGTCATTGCCGACACATCACAGTCCCATATATGTGTCACCACAGTACAAGGGATGCACGCACAGTTAATTCGAAAAAGTGGCTAAATCTGTCTGATAAGTTACAGTCCAAGACTCCATTTATGAGTCATCTATTAGAGCTCAGAGCACCTTCCCCCACAGAAAAAATATTATAATGTTGTGTTAAACCCCATTTAACCCCAAAAGTAACTGAATAATATCAATAATGCCCTAGCAGCACACACATAAGAACAGACTATCTCCTGATGTTTGCCTTTCCTTCTCACATGGTGCCTTTCTCTCTTTCTTGCTCTTTCCAAAGGAAGAGGAACAGTGGCTGATAGGTTACTGTCTAGTGTGAATTTGATTTCCTTTCCTAAGTGGGCAGGACTGCTGTGTCTAAAGGTGATAAGGACCTGAGTCTGTATCAGGCCCATGTCTTCCCACACAGCTGTTTGGCTTGGAGTGTCTGCTCTGCCCTCTCTCTCTCCACCCTCATTCCCTCTCACCCCCTTCCCAGACTACCTGATCCAGAAGCCACATGTTTCATATTTGCAAAGGTAGCAGGGAATCTTAATATGGTATCAGACATAAGATGAGTTTGTTCCCCATTGCAGAATACTGGCAAAGGAATCTCCCCCCAAAATGATCATATATTCAGGTTAATAAGTCACTGTTTAATTTCTCTCATTTGGCTGGTGATCCTTAATTGGAGGAAACATTGGGACCAAGTGTAAATGGCCTTTAGAGTCCCTAAAATCTACTCCCTTTCAGTTCATCAGTCCCTTGGGAATATCTCCGACTGAGAAAGCCTGGGCACGTCTTGAATGCAATCTCCTCTATGTCTTAAAGGTGAACCCCCCGTTTCACAACGACTCATCTTTCAGAAGTTTAGGTTTTTTTATGGAGGAATAATGGCCATATAAGTAAGAAACAGAAACAATATGTATGTTCCATGTCTTTAAAACAATTCCATAAACATGCATTAATTTATTTCTCTCAGTTTCTCAGAGCTCAAAGGTTAAAGTTTTCCATAACTTCAGCTTTCATGTGTACAAACATATTTTTATATAACATAAGAATTTAATATCATCTTTGTGAGAGAATTTTGATGTTCAGTAACATCACTATTTTAATAAACATGAATCCTCTACTCCTTTAGGCTTTACTTAATTTGTCTCATATTTTTAAAAAATCAGAGTAGGATATACATGAGGCCTATGGATTTATAACCAGAATAGTCTTAAATTCATTTTTTGTGTAGTCTGTTTCACAGTCTTAAAAGATTACATAAATTATCATTTAACTAATTTCCCCTAAAAAAGATTAAATAAGTTATCATTTAACTAATTTATGCCAGAAAAATACACAGTTGATAATCATATACATTTTAACTACAAAGCATTATAGTAGGTCATTAGAGTTTAGGACCTACAGATTGAGACCACCTTGTCAATCAAGTCTGAGCCTGAGTACCTTCAGGCAGCACTTTTTTTTTTTAACAGTCCTGAACCCTGGGCCTTCCCACAGGGCTGCATCTCCTGCCCTTTTAATTTCCCTGGCTGAGCTAGGGCTCAGCCTGTACTTAACAATCCTGATTGTTAAGGTGCCCCAGGCTGTGTTAAGATGCCTCGGGCTGAGTTTGAATTTAACAGTCCTGAAAGCATGTTAAAAACCCTCTTTCTTAGAAGTCCTACCATGCTTTTTTGTTTGTTTGTTTTGTTTTGTTTTGTTTTGTTTTGTTCTATTGCCGTTGGTTCAGTCTACCACATTGTGTCTCATTGGAATTTGAATATGTGTGATAGTTCAAACAAATTTTTTTCTTTTTTATCAAAAATGAGCTATTATAATACTCATTGATCATTTTCTGTTATTCGGTTCAGAAAGCCCTGGAATTCTTTCACTAAATGCATGGCTTTATACTATTGTGTTATGTTTGATATTATTGTAATTGAAACTA
>PVJX010029949.1:0-22572 GCA_004027295.1 Dolichotis patagonum | reverse complement strand
ATGGTGGCCTCCAGACTCAGCTGCCCAGAAGGCACCATTTCCAGGGACAGTGGAGGGGCCTGGGCCTGGCTTTCCTCTTTTCCTGGGTGCTAGAGTTCCCAGGGAGAAATCTTGTGTTTTGAAATGGGAGGAAAAGTGTTAAACAGCAGTAAAGAGATTAGGGAGAATTGCAGCATTTTCAATGGGCTGCCGCCTTGCAGTCCCAGGAGAGAGAGGTTCCCTCTCTCTCGAGTATTCAAAATCGGGAAGCCAGAGTGACAGTTCTAATCAGAATACCACTTTTCTGGTTGGCTAGTGACTTGCTTTCTGCTATGCCACTCTTTAAATAAATCATTTGTAAAAGAAACACGAACGCGTTCACGCTCGGGTGATAATTCACACCGTGCCCCCTATCTGGAGCTGGACTCTGCCCTCTGCTCACCGTTTCCCGTTTCCGGTGTACCCTGCCCCTGGAAGAGGCGAGGCCGGCCGTGGCCGGGCTGCACTCTCAGCTTCTGCGCATAGATGGCGCTATCGACCCACCCTATCGTGGTGAGCGGAGCCTGGAGCTTGAAACCGCTTATGCAGACCCTGAGTTGGAAATGTATTTGTCACTATTCTCTGGGAGGCCGGGGAAATTAAAATTAACCCTTTCTGAAGACAGCAGTACGGAGCCTCTCTCTCTCAAATGCTAAAGCCTTAAGCACACCACCACGCAAGTATGGAGATGAGTGCATTTTATTATGATTTTTATTATGCATTGGGGATGATGCTTTTGGATCTAGAAAAGAGAGGAAAAAATTTGTGTCAATGAAACCTAATTTGCAAACAGGGCCTTGTGGGTCTGTGTGGGGCTGTGAGGATCATGATTTGTTGCAAAAGTCCCTTGAGGCTGTCTGGGTTTCTCCCCCTTTTTCCTCCTGTCTTCACACATATGTGCAGCCTGCATATGCACACACACACGTGTGCACACACACGTGCTCATATACACACCCAGGCAGCACATGGACCCTCACGCACGCAGAGGGGGAAAAATCAGGCTGTTGTCTTGCAAGTGTTACTTATCATATTAATTAAAATCTGGGGATACAAGAACACCACCAGCTGTGTGGGAAATTAACAAACGTTTGATTTGTTGTGTTGCTAATGTGACACTTATTATACAGGTCAGAGTAAAACAATACCTCAGCCAAAATATGCTAATGTGGAGGGCGGCTGTGGCGGTGGCGCCGGTGTCAGTGTCATGTGGAGCAGGCCCAGGACCGGAGGAGGCCGGCGGCCAGCACCTCGGAGAGGGGAACCCCACTTTGCCGCCTAACCAAGTGTTTCAACATCGAGTCTCTAGAGCTGAGAAATGCAGAAAAGGAAACTTTCCCTGTGTAAAAATTTGTTTAAAAACAACACTCTGTGTTTAAGAACAACAAAAACGTATTTAAAATAATCCGGGTTTGAGCACGAAGCATCTGTTGTTTAGCCTGGAAAGTGATTTTATGATGACGAGAAGCAGGGTGCCGTTGGGCATGGTTGCGCTGTGAACGCGGCTGTGCGTCCTCCCTGCTGTCTGAGAATCACTCACATTTACAAAGGCGTGGTGGCGCGGGGTGGCATTCCACCTGGGGACCCGAGGCTGCCTCCCGTGGGTGCCTCTGCGGGCACTCAGGGTCTAAACCGTTTCCCCAGAGTGCTGTGCGGAGATGGGCTGCGTCGGCCCCCTCTTCCTGAGTTTGGCCCAGGTCTCCTCACCTCTTGAGTAAGAAAGGATCACACACCTCCTCCAACATGCAGCCAGCGTTTTGCAGTGTCCCCTGCACCACCAGTTAGGACTGGTGTCTTCTGTGTGTGTTGGGGGCGGCGAGGAAGCGCAGACTGCTCCCATTTCCCCAGCCCAGGCCGCACTGTCCTGGAGTCAGAGCCAGCGCTGGAGTCTGTGGACACTGCCTTCGGGCCCCTCCCGCAGGCCTCCTCACTGGAGGGCTGCATTGTTCCCAGCCTGGACACCCCTCTCCCTCCTTGCCTTCCTTCTGGTGTTTTGATCTTGCTACTGAGCTGGGGTGTATGAAGTCAAGCGTTTGTTTGACAATCTCTGACAGCAGATTATGTAGATGGCTCGGGGAGAAAGGAGGGCTCAGCTGTATTTCCAGCGCACAGTCCAGATCAGAGGTCAGCCGTGGGGTCAGGGGCCAGGCTGCCCCTCCGAGGTGCAGCGGGGCTGGAGGGAGCCCGGGAAGCTCCTCCTTGGTGCTTCTGAGCGTCTCTGCACTTCTTTGAAAATCGCTGCCCTCTGGGCTCCTTCCCCAGGTGGTGGAAAGGCTCACTGAGCCAGGCCTGCGAGCAGGTGCCCTTACCTGGGCTCTCGGGCTCTGCGGATGGACTGGAGCGTGGCTTCCAGCGGGATCTGGGCTCCCTCGGCAGGAGGCTCTGCCCGGAGCTGTCTCTCTGGCGTCTTTCGAGGTTCCTGCAGGGGCGTTGATGATAAAGCGCAGGGCGCTTCGTGAGCACGGCGCGCGGGAAGCCGGTGAGAAGAGCTCGCACTGCGAGGGTGGCTCCTCTGCCGGGCCAGCCCTGGCCGGCAATCCAGCCTCTCAATAAACACGCCTTGGTGTCGGCGTGAGCCAGCGAGCGCGGCTGGGATGAGAGATGACAGAATGCGCACGTAGCCGCAGTCATTAGGCGGCAATTTCCAGCCCTATTCAAGCTGGCGGAGCACGGAGGGGTTAGCTCGCCAACACTTCCTTTTCTCTAAACCCAGTGGCTTTAATTAAGCCGGCGTGACAGTACCGCCGTTTCCAAATACAAAGACATTGACTCTGAGAAAAAAATAGTTTATTTAGCTTTGAATGGATTTTTTCTGCTTTGAAGAGCTTGTTTTTTTCCTAAACATTAAATTATTAATGAAAAAGCAAAAGCTATCAAGGGGGAAGCGACGATAAATGTTAGTGGTGGCTGCTGCTTCCACGCGGAAGCAGGGACGTTAGCGGGGTCTCCGGCGGCTCGACCCTCAGCCTGGGAGGTGGGCACAGGGCGGGCGGGCTGGCCGGGAGGGTCTCAGCTTGGGACCAGCCGGGATGGGACCGCAGTGTGTTCAGTGATGTCCAGGAGGACCCGGTCAGGGACAGAAATACCCAGAGCACCATTTGAATCTATTAAATAGATGTTATCAGTGCCATTATATATATTAAAAGAATCACTCAATGCTGATGAAAAATCCAGGTGTATTATTCTGTTAAAGTAAGCAGACTGAACTGGAAAATAGACCCGGGGAGCAAGCAGCTTAACCAGTTTCAAAGTCTGAGCCCTCGCCGCCCCCTCCTCCCCAGGATGAAGCAGAGCAGAGGAAATGGGCAGGCTGGGGTTAGTAACTATAGCACAAGGGCCACTTGCCCTGTAGTCAGAGCCGTGTGACCAGTCCAGGTGCAGAGGGTCTGTCCATGCGTAGGAGAGCTGGTGCTGGCCGATGACCTCTACAAATGATGATCAATGTCCCAGTGATTCTGCTCGCCTCTCCCTGTGCACTGGCCACCAGGGTCACAGCGTCCACTGGCTGTGGGGACGTGACTCTCTCTAGGAGGGAGCAGCCCAGCATATCTTCCCCTGGCCCTTGTCTAAGAGAGGCAACCAGGACTTGGCATCATTTGTCCTGCACTCTTCATTTATCTCAGGAAAAGAACTCCCCCAGGCCAGGCAGCACTCTCATTGGAGGGAATTTTGTCAACTGCAGAAGGAGCTTGTCTTTGTCTCTGTGTCTCTTTTTTTAGCATCCCCGTGCTTTTCCAGCCTTCCTTCCACTGTCAGGCCCCTCTGAGTGCTGGCCGAGTGGCTCAGGGACCACCCAGCCCTGCCAGGAGGTCGGTGCTGAGCCAGGCCGGGCTGGACGCTCCTGGAGGCTGCTGCGCACATGGGTCTTCCTCATAATCGCTCGCATCCGTGGACTGTGTTCTCGTGCATTTTCATTGTACTTTGCAGAAGCCCTAACATGGTGCATTCACACAATGCAGCAGATTTGGTTGAGGAATTGGGGAAACTGACTGAAAACAGACTGCCACAGCGCTGCTGGGAGCTGCTGTCCTGTGCTGGGGTTTAGTCCTCGGGGCTCAGGTTTGTTTTTGCCCCGATCTGGCTGCCTGTGTCTCTGCGGTGTATAACAGAGACAGCACTGCAGCGCCTCCTACTGCACATGGGTGTGAGTCTTGTGTAATGAATCGGGAAGGATGTGCCTTAGTGTTTCCCTCACTTAGAAACTTACAAGAGAAGGGCTCAGCGTGAGCTTCCTCTCCTGGGGTCGGGGCTGGGAATCTGTGAGTCTTCTGAGGGCCACAATGGCCACGCCGTGTCGGTGGCTGGCAACATGGCACTAATACATTACTTATTTCCTCTAATCTTCCATAAATACCTGGAAGGGTGTGGTAGAGAGAAGAGAATTTAAAAACATACTATTTGGATTTTAACGACAGCTTTTGAAAAAGAGCAATTTCCATATATCAACACTTTCTGGTGTGATCCATGAAACATTTTGATATGATTTAGCAAAAACAGCTTTTGCATCAGGAGTGTTATAGCTGCCTCATCTGCATGTGTAAGGAATGCAAAATGGAATTGCTTTAGGTCTAAATTCAATGCAAAAAAAAAAAAAAAGGCGCACTTCGTTAATGCAGCTTTAAGGTGGAAAATTGAAATGCACAGAAATCGTGCAACCCGGGCTTCCGGTCTCACAGCGGTGGTGGCGTGGTCTTGCTTACAGAACTGGGCGTGGTGTGTGCTGCTCGGTTTTCCACATTTGGGGAGAGGTGGCTATTTTTGCTCAGGCCAGCAGTCTCCAGGAAAGGCCACTGGAGACCACGGCAGAGTGCTCTCCTCAGCTGGTCACCATGTGCATTTCCATGAAACCTGGGGTGGACAGGGCTTTCCTAGAGGAACTGGCCTGGAGCACAGGATGGCAGGGGCCAGAGGGACAGCAGGCAGCCCTCCCTCCTGGGGTATCTGTGGTGGCCTTAGGGTATGGGGCTCGGTCTCACGTGGGGACGGTCTGATCCTCAGCCGGGGCCCTTGCTTATGCTGATGCTTTTCTGGGAAATGGTCTGGGGATGGATTTGTGAGGTCCTTGAGGTTCCCCTGCATCGCTGCAGCTGGGGAGCACTCTTGGGCTGGAGTCAGACCCAGAAACGTGCATCTGTGAGCACAGCGACAGATGACTATAAACACAGTGCATGGCACCCCACCCATGCTGGTCCTGATTGCTTGGTTTTCGTTTCAAGTTTGGATGCCGGGGCCATGCAGCCTCGTGGGCAGGGCCGGCCTCGGTGTGTGGACACTCACCTGGCCTTGAGGCCCCCCCACCACCATGATCACCCTCAGGTCCAGTGGTGCCTGGGAGAAGCCCTCAGCTCATCTCTCTGGCCCCACCCTGCCTCGGGTAAGCAGCAGGTGCCTCACGCTGCACGGATGGATGCGGAGGCCGAGGGCTGCCTGCCGCTTTGGGTCCACAGGCTTTGACAACAGCCTCTGTATGGGGCCCACAGAGGTGTGGGGACACCCAAGGGCTGACCCTGTGGCAGTGGGCTGTGGCTGGGGCCCTTACAAAGAACTACCGGGAGCGCTTTCTCCTGTTGGTGCCCCCCAGGCTGGAGGGTCCGTCCATGTGCCGGGAAGCGCAGAGCTCACAGATGCTGTGACCACGAAAAGGGCCGTGGAGAAGCCACTGTGCCCTGCCCAGGGTCAGCTCACACAGACCTGGGAGTGGCTGTGAGGGAAAGCGATCACCCTTGGGAACCTGAGGCCTTAGCCAGCCACGTGCTCATTTGTTTATTTTGTCCTTGAAAAATGTGACTTTTAAGCAGCAGCCTGTTTATCCATTTGCGTCTAATCTTTAGCGATATCTGGTGTGGAAGAACGTATCAAAGAAACCCAAATACCCCTGTGCCCTTTTAATTAAATTTACTTTTATCAGCCGAGACTTAATTGCGCATTGACTTTCTCTCTGCATCCCCAGTGTGGGGGTCATTGCTACCTGCCCGGCGTGGCTCTGTCCCTGGTCGTCCCTGGAGTGGGATGTCTTGGGGATGCCGGGGCTCAGGGTGCTCTGGACACCCAGCCAGTGGGCACCACGGTCCATCTTCCTGAGGGCTTGTCCAGAGGTGCCATGCACCCACCGAGCAGTGAGGACACCAGGTCACACATGCAGGCGGAGGCAAATGGCTCGTGGCTCCAGGGGGGAAGTGACAGGGATGTGGCATCAGGGGGTGCAGAGCCAGCTCAGGCAGCCAAGCGGACTGGGGCTGCCATGTGTGACCCCAGTGCTGTGGCAGCCACTTGTGCATTTAGGGAGTGTGGCACAAAGCAGTGTGTTTTTGCGTGGAGCTCATCAGGGTGGTGTGGGGTGCAGGAGGGGGTGGCAAACGCCTTTCCCCATGGCCTCGCCCCAGCAGACTGAGCTCTCAGGACACTCAGTCTGGCTGGGGAACCAAACCTAGATGTGCCCCTGGGGAGGGATGTGAGCATGCAAGAGAAAAAAACCACACCTGTGCTCCCCACACCCAGGAGGCTGAGGCAGGAGGGTCTGAGCTGGCTACTGGTGAGAGCCTGTTTTAAACAAACCCACCCCAAACCAAATTAAGGGAAACTGGTATTTTTTCCTGCAAAATATGAATTAGAATTAACGCCTCTTGTATTTTACATTTTTATTCTATGTTTGCAATATGCAGTCAATTACAGTCACCTTGCTGAAGTTGTGCATACACACACTGCGTCTTGATTGCTTTACCCCTCACTTCCCATACGCTCCCTCTCAGGTACCCTTTCTCTCCACACCTACCCCCACCTCCTACTGCTTCTTTTAATTTGCTCTCTAAATTATCTATATTTTGAGTTTCTCACCGAAGAGAACCGTGCGATATTTAGCCTTCTGTGTTGATTTATTTCACTTAGCATTATGATCTCGAGACCCTTTTTCCTACAGATGCCACATTTGTCCTTCTAAAGACTGGCTGAGTAGTACTCTATCGTTTCCTCTTCTTGTAAATGACAGGCAGGATCTTGTGTAATGAACAATTTTGGGCAGACATATAAAAGAGCAAGTGTAATAGTACAGATACCTCTTACCACCGTGGATGTTGACAAGTAGCCTGCACCGGGGGCTCAGCACTGTTTCAAAGGCAGCATCTAGGCCTTCATTTTCCTGGCTGAGCAGTATTTCATCTGTACACGATGTGCAGCAGCTCACCTACCCTCTTGGCTGGGGACGTGGCATCTCCTGCTTTTTGCTGTTCTAACAGTGCTGCAGTGAAGCCTTTGCGTTTGTTCCCTATGTGCATAGAAGTTTCTCTGGGTATAAAGCACAAGAAGAATTTCTAGGTCTTCAGCTTTTGTCAGAATTGGCACTTACTCCCTAATTCATTCAGGTTTCCTGTGGAATGTGCTTCACATCCTGGGCTAAGCTTTCCATGCTTTTTATCCCATCCAATCACTCGCCCCTCGGGCCCCAGCAACCTGGTTCCAAGCAACACCCCTGGACTGGTGGCTCATGGGAAATAACACACAATTGTCCCAATTACTGAAGACCCTCAGGTGCATTGCCACTGCTTTCCGCCTTCCGAAGGGAAGGAGCAGAGAAAACTAGGCGTAGCAGGGGGCGAGGACCTCAGCCCAGCTCACAGTGCAGGACCGCTCAAGCGCCTCAGGCTGTGGGGGGCTGTCCCGTCCCCGAGGGAAGTTTCTCTCGGAATGGAACCTTACCGAGCGGTCAAGTGTGGCCCAGGGAGATCAACGGCCCATCACGTAAAGGTGCCCCGGTGCTGCAGTGCGGGAGGAGACCCTGTGACTGCCCGCAGCGCCCTCCGAGCCACAGAAACACGTGGCGTTTGAGGAGTGAGTGGCTCAGACGCCGCCCCAGGCCGTTCGCAGCGTGTGTTCCAGCGTCCCCGAGTGTACCCAGCTGAGGCTCTTTCCAGGGTGGCGCTGCCCCAGGCAGGCACTGACCCTCCCGTGGCCTTCACAGAGCCTTCTGTGGCCTGGCTCCAAGGGTCTGCAGCTCCAGAGGCCACTGCTTCTGAGGACCAGGGCAGAGGGCCAGCAGCTTCCGGGGTGAGGAGAGAGTGTGGTACTGGTACCGGTTGTGGGGTCTGGGGACATCGATCAAGACAGGTCCCCAGGGTAGAGGCAGGACAGGGCAGGAGGGAGCGTGAGGGCTTCCCGTCTGATACTCACTTTGGTGGACGCCACAGCTGGGGTCAGAGGTGGGGTCTGTGTCCCTTCCCTCGGGAGGACTTCTGTGACTCTCTGGGACCACAGAGTGTGGGGTGCAGAGGGCAAGCTGGAGGGCTCCACACTCTCACTGGCTACAGCTGTGCTCTCTGGCTGTGCTTTGGGGACACTCGCTCCTGGAAACCAATCACTGAGCTGTGCATTTCGGCAGGGAGGCGGTTTCCATGACACCCTCACAGTCTGTGTGATTTTTCCCCAAAATGTAGGCTTTGAGCTAGACACATGGATGCACACTTGAAGTCCCAGCACTTTGAGAGGCTGAGGCAGGAGAATCTGAAGTTGGAGCCAAGCTGGGGCAATTTAGCAACCCAGAGATATTCTGGCTCGAGAAAAAAAAAGTGAACAAAATATAAAATCACAAGGGCTGGGGACGTAGCGTGAAGGCCGTGGGTTCCGTCCCCACAACACGTGGGCGTGGGTGAACGTTCATCCTGCCTCCAGTGTCTCCCCACAGCCGGGTGCCGTCCCTCGAGAAGCCCTCATTCTGGCCGAGTCCGGGCTGATCGTTCCCCACGAGGACCGCAGCAAAGCCGTGCCTCAGCTCCGGTCTCCTCATCTGCGAACTGGCGAACCATGCACAGCACCTCTGACTGAGGTGCTTCGCCGAGTGCTCTCAGCACCATCTGGCGGCCCTGCTGTGCTCTTCAGGTCGGAAGCAGCTTTAGAAGCCGTCGTGTCCTTCGGCTTAGGAGGAGGAGAACGAGATGTTGAGGAACCGTCCCATTCTTACATAGGCAACTGAGCAAAGAAGGGGCTTTCAACTTCATCTGTCCATCCACCTACCATGCCTATCCCTCATCCATCTGCTCGAAACCCTTCAGCTGTCATCCTTACTTCTCCCGCCCACCCACCCACACACCCATCTGTCCTCCCATCCATCCCTCCGTCCATCCACTCATTTGCCCATATATTCATGCATCTACTCACCCACCCACGCATTCACCCATCCCTCCATCCCGCCATCCATTCATCCACTCATCCATCTATCCATCCACCCATGCAACAGCCAGCGCTGTGGGAAGCCACCTCCCTGCAGACAAGCCCCGTGTCACAGAGCTGTCTGCGAGCTCACCTGCCTCTGTCTTAGTCACTGTCCAGTGACGCAGGGAGGGGAGGCAGTTCTGGCTCGAGGTGGGCAGAGGTGCTCGGCTGGGAAGCAGGGCTGCGGATGGAGCCAGGAGGGTGAGGCCAGGCGTACACCCCAACTCGAACTCAAGTCTCAGTGCCAGTGCAGGTGCCCCAGCATGCCTTTGGGGACAGGGATGCCGGGGACTTATGTCAGTGGGTAGCAAGGTGTGTGCTATTTCTACTGTGGCCTTCCTCCCCCTTGTCCCGTTGTGGTGTATGTTGGGACTTTGAAAACGTGGCTCTGAGTGGGTTTATTTACTTCGTAAGACAGCATGGAACATGGTTGAAAATGTTGTAAGAAAGCCTACGGGTCCCTGGGGGTGACAGGCCCCTGGAGCACATGCACCAGGTCTCGCCTGCCTCTCTCCATCACCCGCCCAGACAGGTCCGCGGGCGAGTTTCTAGCTGTCCCCTGGGCCCCTTTCCTTTTGTCAACACCTACCTTGGCCCACTCCAGCGTCTGACGGTGTGCCCCACTCCCTGGGACTGTGGGTGTGCCACGTGGTGCCTGGTGGCATCCTGGCCACGCGGTTGCACATGTTGGTAGATGGTGTGCAGACGCTGTTTTCGCCGCTGTAGTTTGGGTGTCTGTTCTCTGTTCTCATCAGCCTGATCATTCAAATGTGGGCCCCCTGAGAAGTGTCAGAGGGAATGCGAGCAGATGACCCAAGTCGTGCTGCGTGATGACCGACAGAAGTGCAGCCGTCTGCTTCTGCTTCTGTCCTTCAGGGAATCTGAGGTCGCCCAGCTCTCGCAGTGCTCCAGGCACTGCTGCCTTGGTCCTGTGAGTTCCCTGCCTGTGAATTGTGCTCTGTTCACTGGAGCCTGCTTGGCCGTGGAGAGAGGAAGGCACCAGCGCAAGACAGACGCTGGATGGCAGCCGTACCTGGGGGTGGGGGTGGGGCGAGTTGGCCGAGGAGCCAGGAGGGACCCTGAGATGTTCTCAGGATGCTTTCTTGTGTCCTGAGGAGCAGGAGGGCCCCTTGGCCTCCATCAGCAGCCTTCTCAGGAAGGAGAGGGCTCCGGATGGGACTGGGAGCAGGGAAACCGAGGCAGGAGCCCAGGCCTCAGGGTCGCCTCTTCCAGGGTCCCAGGTCTGCTGGCAGGGTCCTGGGCCCTGCTGTCCCTGCAGCAGTGAGCACTGGGGGCCTCCTGCACCTGTCAGCACACGGGGTGGCCTGCCTCCTGCCTGGGTCAGTGATGGCCAGTGCAGGGGCACGGATTCGGGAGTGAGTGGGGGCTTGGGGAAGGCGGGGTGTGTGTGGTGTGGCCGGCTTCCTGGTGTTCAGGGGTGGGCTCTTCAGGCAGCGAGGAGGAGCGGGCAGGGCCTGGGCACGGCCATGGGGCTGCCTGGGCCACAGGGGAGGGGTGAGTGCAGGCAGCGGGCTCAGCTGAGGAAGGTGCGGGCTGTGTTGGGCACATGCTGGCTTCGTATGGAGTGTGGGCTCCTGTGAGGTTCCATGTGGACTCTGAGCAGGGAGGGGCCGGGTGGCGATCGGAAAGGGGGTTTAGGGACCTTTCCATCTGGAATCTGAGAGGTTCCACTTGTGTGAGACTCTGCCGGGCTCACTGTGGCGCCCACCTGGCACAGCGTTGAGCCCTAAAACAACAGTACATCTCTGCCACATTGACCCTGCATGCATCTTCTGGTCCCCAAATAGTAAACCTTCTCTCTCCCTTTCACATGTGCGCCAAAGGTCCTCCAATCCCCTCCTGGCACCGTCCACTCAGGGGGTCCTCTCCCAACATGATGACCTGTCCACCCCCATGGTCTCTACCCCATCCCAGTCCCATAAAGGTGACTCCCTGTCTTTGTCTCCTTTGAGGGTCCTCGCAGTCCCCAGTGCCCTCCACACCGGAGATAAAGGCTTTCTTTTATCACTGTCTTTGTCTCTCAACTGCGCCAAAACCCCAACAGAATCCACAGGTAAAGGCGCAGAAGTTGGTGGAGGAGGAGGACAGGGGTGGGAGAAGGAGCTGGCGCTGTTTTCTAGGTTTGGGCCTGGCCGACGGAGGTGGGGAGCCCTGGAGGTCAGCAGGGTTAGCGCTGCTCTGAGGTGGATCCGAATCCCGCCTGGGGTTTCTGTCCCTGGGAAGGTGAGGCTGGACATTCTGCCTCTGTCCTGCCTTGGGGATGGCGGTCCACAGCTGCGTGGACAGAGCTTGTCCCATGGGGCGGCTTCTGCCTGGGCTGGGTCTGACTTTGCAGTAACAGAGCTGGTGCTTCTCTCCCTGAGGACTTTTTGTGGTACCAGAGATTGAATCCAGGGCCTTTGCTCAGAGCTACGTTCCCCTGGGAGACTTTGACCTCTTGTTTGTGACATCTGGGGCGTTTGTGGGTGATGGTGACATTTGTGGGTGATGGCAGCTGCGGGTGGGGCTTGGGGATGCCCTGAGCATCTACGGTGCATGGGACACAGACTGACCCTGTGATCAGGATGTGGGGATCTGGCTTGGAGGACCAGTGGTGACACAGGGGACAGGGTTGGGGTACGATTACCTGGTAGTGGTGGGGGCTGGCAGAATCCATGGGGGCTGTGGCACGCTAAGTTTGGGGGACCAGGGTCCTGCCAGTGTCCCTCGCTGTGACGTTCTGATCGCTTTTTGCAGTGGCCCGATAGTCAAGCATCATCTTGAGTTTCTTGTTACTTGGGGGGGGGCAGACTCTGCCCCTTCCCCGTGATTTGGGGTGTGTTAGGAGATCCGCTGACCTCTGGGACATTTGTAGCAAGTCTCAGAAGTGGTGTCTAACTTGCTTTGAAAAAGTGCGTCTTCCATAAATAGCAAACTTGGCAGAAAAACTGGATAAGGTCCCATGATTACATAAAAACTAGTGTTCATTTTACATAAAATGTCAAGTTGGTCTTTAAATAGCAGTCTCACAAGCACAAGCCATTTTATTATCCATTAAGTCATTTAGCATCCAGGATACAATTTTCCCGTTATTTTCCCCAGAGGGTTGCTGATACACAGCCTTCCCACAGAATGGGTGGCGAGCGGCGAGGGGAGACACTGTTGCAAGGTGTCACCGAGAGCGATCGCTCGTGGCATCTGCCTACACATTTAGGGAAGTGCAGATAGCACTTGTGAGCGAGAAGGCGGAAGGAGACCTCGGCGCGCTTGAGAACTTCGCAGGGCGCGGTGCATTCAGCTCAGCCTTCCGCCTTGCGCTGTGGTCGGTTCCATCTCCAGGAGCTGCAGTCTCGGATCTGTGGGCGTGTCCCAGTGCTGAGTGGGACACTGCGTCTGGCCAGGCACAGGCCACAGAGACCACATACTCTCTGCCCTTCCTGGAGCTCTGCGCAGGACCCAGGGAAGCATAAAGAAAGCCGGAAGTTGTCCCGCAGGGCCCGGATCAGCCCCTCCTGTCCACGCGCTCGGGAGCCAGCCTGTGGGCTGGGCAGCAGAGGCCGGAGTCTGAGGTGCTCTGGCCTGGTTGGCTGGGGTTGTGGAGGGGTTTCTGCCTGTGAGTGCTGGGGTCTGGCCCTGTCCTGCTCTGGCAGGTCCCGGGAACCTATAGCTTGGAGAGGACACCGACGATGCCGAGAGTTCTGAATTCCTTCATTGAGGCTCCAACACCACAGGGAAACCTTGACTCCTTTGGGAAATCAGAACAGCGGGAGAGAAGTGAGCGTCTTTACCAGGCGTGATAAAAAATACGACGAAGCCCGCTGCTGAGAGCTGCCCGGTGGAAAGGCAGCTCGTAAAAATAGGACACTGCGTCCTTATCCATCTCGGTCACTGGATTTGGCGCCGTGTGACTTCCGGCTCTTCCCAAAGTCGAAATGACCATGAGAAGGAAATGTGTTGAATCGATTCAGTGCATCAGGGCGGCCAGGACAGCGCAGCCAAAGACACCCTGAAACGGGGACTCCAGAGCTGCTGCAGGAGGTGGCAAGGACGATGTGGCGAGTGTGTTTGAAGTGAGGGGAGGATTCTGAGGGATTCTGAGAGGATTCCGTGCAGTGCATCTTTGTGTGCGATAACTGAAGAAAACTAGACTCCACTGTGGTTTTGAACACACCTCTTGTACCGGTGGCCTCCCTATGGGTCTCCAGGAGCGGATCTCAATGTCTTGGGGGCTCGCAAACTGCAGAGCAGTCTTAGAGACGGTGGCAGCCGAAAGTTCCAGTCCTCTTGGGAGAGCCTGGCCCGCGCTGGCGCCCCCACACGGTGTCCCTGTGCGGTGTCGCAGTGCTGCCTCAGGACACTGACTCAGCTAATGACAGGTGGCTTGCAGGGTGGGCCACACTCCCACACTAGGGGACAATGGGAAGCCAAGCCGGTCTGCATCTGTCTGTCCTTCAGAGAGACCCAAACACCTCTTAGTACCCACAGAATGGAAGGACAATCCATCATCACCGAAAATTTACCTCTCTGAAACCTGTCCAGTATCATTTTGTAGAAGTCCCTGAGTCCCCTTACATGGTGACACATGTGGCAATCCATGACTTGATCACCCTCTAATTTAGCATGGTGATAGGGAGAAGAAAAATGCAAAGACAAACACATTTAAAACTGAGAAAATCTGCCACTATTACTATGTTTCCCCCCCAAATAAAACCTAGCTAGAAAATAATCAGCCCTGAAAACTTGAAAACTCAGCCTACCCTGGCCTTACCTGCCTTACAGAACAGCCACTGAGCAGTACTGACAGTAGGTGACAGAGGAGCCCGAGGGAGATGGACCTTCCAGGCCATGGCCCCACGACATGTCCTCCCACAGGCCCCGCCTCCTCCCAGCAGGCCTTGCCTCCTCCCAGCAGGCCTTGCCTCCTCCCAGCAGGCCCCGCCTCCTCCCAGCAGGCCACTCTGAGCCCTGGATCCATCACCTTCCAAAATCTTTGCCTGTGAGCACAGGAGGCTTTGGGGACATCTAGATATGAACTATACAGGTAGCTTGCAGGAGGCTAGGGTCATTTCCACAGAACTCACAATAGGGCTCTCTCTGGACATGATAAAATTATTCCAGATTCTATATGCAATAAATCAGTATTGGAAAAAACAGAAAATTTGTAAAAACCCATGTAATGTCTTTGGTAGCAGAGACTCAAGCCATGAGGAGCCAGTGAACATCAGGAGTACGTTGTCCTGCGTGACAGACAGAGGCCACAGCCACAGGCCCAAGGGTGGCCTCAAGGGAGGGGAAGCTGGTGGACACCTGTCCTGTGTGCTGCTGCCCACAGAGGAGGGACGGGACACTCCTTACAGAGCCCCGGGAGGGGACGCCACCTGCAGGCGAGACGCTGGTCTGGTGTCATATTGTACCTCAGTGGATGGAGAGGTTAAATGCAAAAAATCCCATCATCCAATGAGAAAAAGCACAAAGGACACCGTGTAATCGTGGTGTGAGCCGCTGCCCTCTCCCACGCTGAAGGGAGCAGACATGAGGGCAGCTGGGTAGATTTAGTGACAACAAAATTTCCAGCTCTTGAAAATAAGTACAAATTAACCTAAAAATGACAGTCTGGTTGGAAATATCTTCAAGCACCCAAGCCAGGGTGTGTGTGACTTCATGCACAAAAGCAACGTGGAAAAACAGAAATGCAGGTGGCCAGGACACCTGTGCGGTGGCCGCTCCCCCAGCAGTTACGGCGGCCTTAATGAAAATGAGGTGTCCTTGCTCGCCCACCACGCTGGCAGAGAAGGGATCTGTGGGTGCTCAGTACAGAGGACGCGCGTGTGAGGCGTGTGGAGACCGGGGCGAAGGTCTTCCATGTCTCACCATGCAGATACACCCCCCTGCAGTGGGGCCACATCACCTCCTGTGACAGACCCTAAAAGTGACGCAGAGTCAGGGCTGGGGGTGCACTCTGGGAGGTCGAGGCGGGAAGGCTGAGTTCGAGCCTGGCTCGAACTTGAAGATGGAGCGGCCCTGTCTCAAAACAAACTAGAAAAGGGGCCCAGGATGTATTTCAGTGTGAAGACCCTGGGTTCCATTCCCGGTACCGCTAGACAAATAGAAAATAATCGAGAATATGCGAGGAGTAGTAATCTATGCATAGTGTCCTTCATAATTACTTATAATTGTCAAATGTTCAAAACGCCCTGAGTGTGCATTCTAAAGCTTGCAAACTAGGTCAGAGGCGTGAAGCCCAGCCCTGCAAGATGACCACATCGGACATAAAGGGGTGAAGGAATGCACGCTGCAATCAGCTCCACCCACACACAGCAGAGAAGCAGAGGTGCAGGTGACTGAGGGACAGTGGCCGCAGCCCTCCCTGGTCATTCTCCTCCCCATTGTGCCTTCCCTCCCCCGAGGAATCCAGAGAAACAGCAGGCAGTGTGGGAGGGCGAGGCGTTTGGTGTCCCCTGCACGCTGTGCGGTGGACACCGGTGTCCCTTCCTCGACATCCCATGGGAAGATGATTGTCAGAGGACAATGGGCCTCAGGGGGCTCTGCTGAGTCCGTACCCTCATCCTGACTTCCGGCCTCCTCGGCCTCCTCCTGTCCAGAGCAGCACACGGATTCTGAACAAATCTGGCTTCCTCAATGTAAATGCTGCGAGCTCTTTAGGGCTGGGTTGGAGTGGGCCTGGGGACTGCTGGTGACCCTGTGGGGGGAGCCTTAACAACCTGCCGGGATGCCCTGCGCCCGCTGCATGTGTGAATCTGGAACATCCTGGGTCTGTGGTTCTTTCTGGGGCTCGTATTTATTTCCAGAAAGAGGTTTTTCCCAAGGCTATTGGAATATGATTACACTCAACCCTCTTTGTTTTTTCTTTGAGCCTGGCTCTCACTATATAGTTCAAGCCGGCCTTGAACTCATAGGGATCCTCCTGCCTCAGCCTCCTGAGTGCTGGGACGTTCCTTGCTTTCCTGTGTCAGGATGGAGACTCAGCGACCTCCCCCACCCCAAACAAATCTTTTAAAAGTGTGAAAAGGGGGAGGAGAAAGGACAGGGTCTGAGCAGGGTCTTCCTGTGGCTGGCAGCCCAGCCGCTGCTCCTCCTGGAAACCCAGATGAATGGCAAGTCCCCCTCGGCAGTGACAGCCCAAAGTGTGAGAATGATAAACGGCTTTGGCCTTGATAATTTTTATTAAGCACTAAATGTCACATTTAACCTGCATTACGGGAAGCAATTACCCGTGTATCAACAGTCAGGCAGCCCCGGGTGCCTCGCCGCAGAAGCATGCGCGGCTCCATCTGGGAATAAGGATTTTCAATTAGGAGGCAAATAGCTGCGGAGGGGCCCGCGCCCTCGGCGGTCCCAGAGGAGGCTGCCGCGCGCTCCAGCGGTGTCAGCCGGCCGTCCCCAGCCATCTGCCGCCAGAGCAGCCGCACTTTATCAAATCTCAATATTTACAGACGCTGATCAGCTCGGGGGCCAGGATGGCTCCTTGCCAGGGAGCGCTGGGAAGCACGTTCTAAGGTGTGTTGCAGGAGGCTAATTAATTTACAAGCACCTGTTTCCTCGCTGGCGCAGGACGGCGCGGCAGATGAGCCGCAGCCGGAGGGAGACTTTATCTGGCTAAATTGATTTCAATTGATTGTAATTTGCTGATGGCAAGTTGTAGTGGGTTTGATGTGAGCGAGCCCCGGTTTATGCCTGCTGCTTGGAGTGGCCTTGTCCCTGCTGGGGAGCTGGCCTTGGGAGGAGTCCTGTGGGATGGGCACTGGTGGCCCTGGGCCTCTGGGAGTGGTGTCCACCGCATCCAGTCTGATTTGAGGCGGGGCTGTGCTAACAGCCTGGTGCCTGGGTAAACTGGAATCCAGACACAAGGGGTTGATGATGACGTCCCCACTGGACACTCCTGGACTGTCCCAGCCACTGTCCCTCTGACACTCATGACAGCCAGGCTTCCTGGGCTTTGCCCTCAAGCCGGGTGCCCTCCAGTGCCCCTTGCGGGAGCCCTGCTCCCACCCCTGGGAGAAGCTCCGGTGACGGTTACCGGGTGGGAAGCCGGTGTGTGCGTGTGCAGCACGTCACCGTGCTTGTCACCCAGGCAGCCCTCGTCCAGCCCCCTGTGCAGATGGGCACAGTGTCCTGGTTTCTGCCAGCCCTCGTGGGCCCCAAGAACTCGAATGTCCCTCCAGTGTGGCAAACTTCAGGCCCCTCGCGGTGATTTTGACACCTGTGGACAGGAACTAGCAGTTAGAGACAGCCAACCCCAGGCCCTTCGACGATGACACTTGAAAGCGAACACGGCCTTTCAACTTTACTCTTGAGGTTCTGAGAAGGAACCCACAGGCTTCTACCACAGGCCTAACTGGGCACAGTGTGTGACTTTGGGCTCGTGGGTCCCTGCCCCACCCTGGGAAAGTTCTCTCAGTGACTGTGTGTTTGGCGCCTGACTTCCTGAGGAGTCTGGGGGAACAGAGTCCCGGTTAGCATGGGGAGCTGACCCTGCACGGAAATCCCCAGCCATGTTGGTCTGCACATGTTACACTTAGCCGTCCCCAGCTTTACGGGCTGAGGCACTGTGTGAACTTTGTAAGGCCTCAGCCAGGCGGGTCTGATACAGAAACTAATCAAGTATTCTCCAAAGATCGTAAAAAGTAACCCACAGGAGAATGCGTCATGTGCAACAGGAGAAGCTGGGCCGGTGGGTGCTCCCTGGGGATGCCGAGGGCACGAGTGAGTGCTCAGGGCGCATTGCCCAGATAAATGATACACCAAGCATCCGAAGACAAGCGGAGGGTTTAGCTAGCCATGGGGGGGTGATGTCAGTGTGGGAAGGAGCAGGTAGGACACGGTCTCCATCTTGTGGGGGGACGGGAACCTCGGGTCTGCCTGGCTCTGAAGCACTCGCACCAGGTAGGATGAGCGAAGCCTGGCGTGTGCGTGTGTGTGTGCACGTGTGTGCCCGTGAGTGCCCACACAGACACTTGTGTGTTGAGTGTGGGTGTGTGGCCATCATGTGGCTGTGTTGCTGGACGCTCCTGGGTGTCCGGCCTCTGAGATGGGGCTCTGAACTGTGCACGCATCGTGGGGTGGGGAGCATTGCTTTCCATAAGGAGCGGCCCAGCACATAGATGAGGGGACTGCCTGGGTGACGAGAGGATGGAGACCTCTGTCCTGGGCAGTCTGAGAGCCCAGCATCTCGCCCTATCAGAGCCCCAGGGTGATGGTCCGACACAGGAGAGTGGCTCAGGGTGGTCCTGGCCCAGCTCACCAGGGAGTGCGTGGTCCCCTCAGAAGACCCCAGTGCTGTGGCTGATCACCGGTCACTGTCCACGCCCTCTCCCGTGTCCATCTCCCACCTGCTTTCTGGACCTGAGGAAGGAAGGGTGGGGGCAAAGTGCCAGGAAGCTCCTGGTGACTCAGCGGCTCCAGCCAGCGCCGCACACAGTCAGAGCTGTGCGGACAGAAACTTGCTGACCGGATTGTACAGGCGGGAGCTCCGGCTGGTGCAGGGGGCCATCTGCCCACCAAGCCTCTGGCAGTGGGCAGCAGGCTCTCAGGTGTCCTCCTCGAAGGGCACGGTGCCTCACCGCCTGAATCACCCACACTCTGTGACCCTGGGGTCAGGGCTCCAGCAGGAGCTCTAGGCACCGTGTGGCTGCCTCTGTCTGCACCCTGAGGCCGACCTGCCCTCGCCCGGCTCTGAACGCAGCACAGTGCAGCTGCGGGTGCTGCCGTGGGGCCAGGTGACCTGGAGGCTGGGTGTGCACTCGGTTGGGAGACCTGCAGTGAGTTACCTGCAGCGGCCACAGAAATGCCACCGCCGGGAGCCCTGGGGTGGGCAGGATGCTGTGACGGGTGTCACCTTGCTGTGGTGCTGTGGGATAATGCATTCGTCACAAGCCAGTGATGGACAGTTATGGGCCATTAACTGTGCCACACCCAGTTTTCTGCTCTATCAAGTCCTCGTTAGCAACAACACAGCTGGGTCACCAGGGTTGCGGAACCCCCATTTCAACTCTGGGATTGGGGAGAGGCCCACGGGCAGCATGTCCAGAAACCAGAAGATGGGGGTGTCCTTGTGTTTGCCTGCTCGGGACCAGTGATGTACAGGGACAAGGTCGCTGTCTGCGTTATGCTGGGCATGCCGAAAGGGCGGGTCCTGAATGTGTTCTTAACCAGCACCGCTGGACGGAGGAGAGCCCCTGCCGCCTGTGGACCCAGGTCTGTGCTCTGTCCAGTCACCTGCAGAAGCGGTTTCTTCCAGCCTGAGTTCTGGCGTCTGGCGTGGTTCTGAGCTGCTGTGAGCCAGCAGCACCGACCGTGCAGGAAGGAAGCCGTGAGTGCTCGGCGGCGGCAGCAGGGCGGGCAGCGTGCAAAGCCTGTGCAGGAGGGACTTGGGATTTCCATTTCAAGAACCGCCTGGGGTCCCACAGACAGGGCTCATTAATTTAAGACAGTTGAACCTTGGAGAGCCGAGTTCACAACAATTCAATTACGGAGGGAGATAATCTTCCCCGGGGTGGTTTATTTAGCTTGTGGCTTTTAATTAATTCTGCTCGGCTGTGGAGTGTGCCTGGCCTGCTCTTGGGGCTGCGATTCTCATTCCGGGGATGCTCGGTGCAACATCCGGCCTTGCCACGCTGCTGCTCCCTCGAGTCTGTGTGTGGCACCTGTCGTGGGGCTGTGTCTCACCGTCCTCCCCTGCTCTCAGTGGTCAGACCGGGCTGCAGTAGTGCTAGCCATTGCTGTGTCTCCTCGTCCTTGTACACAGGGTCCCTCTGGGAGTGCCCTCCCTGCTCGGTGTCCCCAGGGCCCTCGGCTCTGCCTTCTTCCTCCAGCCTCGGGGAGGTGGGACTCAGTGGCCCTGGCAGGGTCATCAGGTTCAGAGGCGGGTGAGGTCACAAGAGCAAGACTCATAGCACAGGACAGTGACAACCATCTTTCGGGAGAAGGACGTCCACCTGGAAGCTCATGTCACCACACTGTGCTCATCTGCATCAGTTCATTCATCCATGCCATCCGATGCCACACCAGCAGGAGGGGCGGGCGGGGCTCTGGAAGCAGCACCAGGCCTCAGGGACCTAACGGGGCCATGTCCCTCTGGGCACCAGAATGGACTTTGGTGAGCTGGCTTGGTCTCTGCCACCCTCTTGCCCCATCCCCCTGGGAACTAGTACAGAGGTGGATACAGGGTTTGCTCCCCACCCAGTGGTGGACATGGTCAGGGTCTCCAGCCTTAGGAGCGTGGAGCCCTGTCTGTGCCCCTGAGCCTGCATGGGGCTATGCCCCAGTGGACCAGGACATTCAAAACCCAGTCCTCGGGGTGTGGTCAGGCGTGTGGCCATGCATATGAGGGTTCCTGGACCAGCCGACTATGGGCCCGGGGCTCAGGGCGACTCCTGGGTGGCCTCTCTCTCTGAGAGTAGCTGCGTGTGGGTGACTTTATTCCTAGAGCGGAGGGAACTGGGGTTGTTAATGTCAGTGAGCTTGAGGTGCTCGGCTGATGACCACAGTGGCCCTGATCTGGCCGACAGAGTCCAACTTGGTTCTCCTGACCTCACGGAGCCGCTGGGCCACCAGTCCCCACCACCAAGGAGTGTTCAGCAGTCTCAGTGGTGTGTGTGCCAGATCCCACAGAAACCAGGCTCTGCCGTGGCAGGGCACGCACGCATGATGCACGTGTGCAGAGCAGCCGTGTGCTGCACACTCGCCTCACCTCCATGTGCATGGCTTCCCACCCCTGGCTTGAACCTTGAAAGTGCGCATAAAACACAAACGACCGTATTAACCCTTTTAAGCGCACACTGCAGTTGTGTCAAGTGCATTCGCCCTGTGCAGCCCCCACCCCCGAGCCTCCTCATCTTTCGAAGCTGAGATTCCACCATTCCACACCCCCACCGAGTGCTGCACCCTGCTCTGCTTCTCGGCTCTCTGACTTCAAAGACCCTGCATAGTGTCCACCCTCGAGACGGGCTTCTCCCACCCTGGCCCATGCTGCGGCCGAGTGGAAGCTGCTTCCTGGTCTGGGCTGAGCTGAGGTCGGCTGTGCTCTCAGGCGCGTTTCCTGGTCCACTGGGCGCAGCTGGCCCGGGCTGCTTCTCTCCTCCGCCTGCTGGGCACGGGGCAGCAGCATCTGTAGTCCTCAGCTTCATTCTTCCAGGTATGGACGGTTGCTTTGCTTTTACTTTAGAGGATTTTTTCACTGGAAAGGGAAGGCCTAGTTGTGTTATTTCAATTTAAAAAGTGTTCAGACACAGGGTGGAGTGTGCTGCTCACCCTGGTGAGTACAAAGGTCAAGGTGACCTTGTGCGGCCCTGATGGACACTTGTGGAAGAGCTGGAGTCCCTGAGGTTGCTGCAGGGGAACAGTGGGATTGGCCAGTCCTGGAAGCAAAGCTGACAGCTTCCTGACTGCTGGCAATCTGGATGCAAAGGGTCCTAGATTATGAGCCCAGGGAGTTAAAGTCCCATGAGACTGCAGGAGTGTGACTGGCTGCTTCTGGGCCTTGCACCTGTCATGAGTGATGAGGGCTCTGGTTCCAGGCTGTTTCTTTGTGAGACTTGTGCTCTTGTCTTGTTGGCGCAAATCCACCAGTGTCTTTCTCAGAGAAGGTGTGGGGTAAAGTTTCGGAATGCCTGTGTGTCTTAAGCATCTTTCTTTTTTTTTTTTGGTACTGGGGATCGAACTCACGACCTCATGCTTGCCAGACAGGCACTTAAGCCACTGAGCTAAATCCCCGGCCCTTTAAGCATCTTTCTTGAGGTCCTTTTGGCCATAGTTTTGAAGATGTTGTCCCATCGCCTTCTAGGTGCAAGCCAACTGTGACAATCCTATTTTCTTTCAGTGCTTGTATCAGGAGTAGTGACAGGAGAAGATCCAGGTCAGTGGATTAGAAACAGGATATTGTCAAAGAAAGATTCTGCATTTCTAAAAAGCATGCCACAGGAACACCCTTCACCTTCGGCTTCCACTGAGGGGTTGTGCCTGGAATGGAATTCTGAGGTCTCTGAGCCGCTGTGTTCTGGGGTCAAAGCCCCAGTGATGTGTAGGTGATGGAAGAGAGGAGCCCACGGGGGCAGAGGAAGGCGGGCCAGGGTCAGGAGCCAGGGGATGGGACAGGCAGGGCGAGATCATGGCTCTACCCGTGTGTGTCCAGGGCGGCAGCCACACTGGACACAGCTGGCTCCCTTGGCTGAGGAACTGACGTCACATGTTAATTTTGATTGAAAATGTAAACCTCCCGGGGGTCAGTGGCTCCTATATGGGCTGCTGGGCGCTGATGGGGCAGTGCATCTCCTGGCTGGCTCCGTGTTCTATGCTCTGTGCTCCATGGCGGAGGTCCCAAGCTTCACAGCTCTTGTC
>PVJX010029948.1:0-22474 GCA_004027295.1 Dolichotis patagonum | reverse complement strand
ATCTGTTTCTTTTCTCTGATGGCTTTTAATATTCTGTTCTTATATTGAATTTCTGGGATCTTGATTATTATTTATCTGGGTGTAGCTCTGTTTTGGTTGTAGGTGTTTGGAGTTCTGTATGCTTCATAAGTCTGCATATCATTTCCTTTTTCTATGTTTGGGAAGTTTTCCTTAATAATTTCTGTGTATAGCCTTTGCAATTCCTCTGTTTTGACTCCTGCTTCTTCATTCACATGCTTTATTCTTAAGTTATAGATCCTCTTGTCATCTTCTAACCTTTGAATGGTTACTGCCTGCTCCCTTGTTACTTTTAAGAGATCTTCCCTTTCATGATCACACATTGCAAGCCTGTGCTCAATTTTTGATAGTCTGTCTTTGGTGTCTTTCAGGCAGTTTTGCCAACTTTCTATGGAGTCTTTAGTTTGCTGGCAATCTCTTTGAATCTGCTTCATGAATTCTAGGGTTTTTTTAATGTTCTTCATGGAACGTTTCTCTCCTTTTGTGTTCCTCCATTCTTCTATCTGTGTCTTCTTGAGTGATGGCTAGCCTTTCTTTTATTAATCTACTTCTCTCTTGTTTAACTTGAATTAATATTTCAGTTTTGATCTCGTTTATGAGGTCCCAAAGATATCTCTTTATGTCCACTGATGCTGTGTTTGATATTTCATGTTTGCTGCCCTCAATCTCCTTACCTCTCCTGGATCAATATTCTCAGGACTGGGAGCTGGAGGCTTTTTCTTATTTTTCCCTCTCGTCATGTTTTTGGTTCCTTCCATACAAGTGTATAGTGTAATTCCCAGCCCCTTTTCTTTTTGGTTAGGGTTTTTCTGGAGCACATAGGCTAGGGGCTTTTGCCCTCTGCCATCTGCTATCAGAGAGTGAAGTGCAAGCAAGGGTAGTATATGCTGGTTCCTCCCCTCTGGGCCAGTCCACCTTCACGGGCCTTTACTGTGTCAGTGTGCGCTGCCCTCAGGGAACCAATTGATTTGTGATGACCCACTGGGTCCCAGCCCAGTCCAAGCAGATCCCACCAATCCACTCTGAGAGTGGAGCAACCAACTGAAACCACTTCCTTACAGAGCCAGTGCTTTACTGCCCAACTCTAATATGTCATCTAGTTGGTTGCCCCTTTCCCATGGGAGGGTCCCATTCCCATCACTCATCACGTGTTGATGCCGGTCCCTGAGAATTGCTGGGCTTCCTGACCTCTGACCTCATTGCAGCTGCAGCGCAAATTCATGGCACCTCTGGGCGAGCCGCGCTCAGGGCTGTTCAGCTCCATGCTCGGGGCCGCTCAAGCCAGTAGCTTCGGCACGGGTTCAGTCGCTCAAGTGGATCTCGGGCACAAATTCAGGCAGCTCAGCCAGAGTGCAGTGCTTGCCAATCTTAGCTTCTCTAATGGTAGCCCCGGGACCTTGTATTCCAGTAGTTTCTTTCCCTTCAGTTTCTTCCTGGGTTGAGAGAGTCCATCTCCCTCTGTCTGTGTCTCTCCAGGGTGTTTTATTCTGGCATTTGAGCTGTCTCTCTCAGAAAGGCTCCATATCCTGCTACCTCTAGGTCTGCCATTTGAAACCTCTCCATTGAAGTCTCTTAACCCTCATCTATACAACCTTGTAAATGAAATTTTTTTGTTTCTAAAACCCTAGATAACTGGCTTTTTACATGAGAGACAAAAAGAGCGAGAGAAAAATAAATGGAAAAATAAAATTGCTTTAGATACCTTAACCAATCAACAAAAAAGACATACACATAGCTACTCTTAGATCAGAGTGCACTCTTAGAAGTGCTATAGGTGTAATAACCTATTGTAGATTCATTATAAATTGACTAGTAAGAATTTTTTCTGGTGTCCAATTAGCATAGATGTTTCTTTCAACAAGAATCTTCAGTAAGGAGGTGGAAGAGAAAAACTTGTTAACATACACTTATAACCAGATAGTGTTGGAAAAGAGGGGAAGAGACTTGAGGTTTTATCTTTTAATTTTCTAATTTACTTTTGAAGAAAAAAAGTAAACTTTAAAAAAATTATTTTAAAGAGGAAAAAATAAAACAAAAATTCAAAACAAGATAATAGAAGAGTAACAATGGCTCATACATTGTGTATTGTTATCTTTAAATTCATTATATATAGTATGAGATATAGGCATTTAATTGTCCAAAAATATTAGCACAAACCATTTTTTCATTTGAAAGAGAAAAAAAAATTTCAAGACAAGATAATAAGAGGGTAATAAAAGTTAATATACTACATATTGTTAATATTATTTTTAAATTTAACTATAGATCACATATCAAGAAGCAGAGGCCATGCAGCTTCCCTCCCCCCTCTAACATGGTGGGATACACTAGGCTCTTCTACTTTCCAGCTGCCTACCTTTTTGGTAACCAACAGAAAAAAGTTAAGAGTCTGAGTTTTCCATTTTTATATTTAGCCCAGCTTTTGATCTGAAATTATTTTTCTATAATTTTTGTTATACTTTCCTTTGGATGTTAAAGATCAAGTCAAATGTAGAGGAGAACTGAGAACTGCTAAGTAGTTACTCACAGAGCCAGGAACATTGCCCTGTAATCTTCTTAGCAGTAAGTAGGCTTTAGAAGGAAAAGGGAGGGCTCCACCAAACCAGTAAGCAAACATACATATTTCTTTATATAAACTACATCCTCCATGAGCTTTTCCTTCACATACTAGAGCTTTCCAGTTCTGTCACAATCTTTATTTTCCTAGCAGGGGAAACCTTTTACCATATAAATCCTCTCATATCAAAAGTATATCTCTTGTGGCTCTTATATATTTTTCTCTACTCTACTTACCACAAACTTTTCCATAACAAACTGGATTTGGCTGCGTGGATTTTAAAGTGTCCTCTACTTTTTTTTTCTTCTTTCTCTTTTGCTCTCAGATTGTTTTAAATTTGACTGTCAACAGACATTTAAGTAACCTTGAATTAATACTCATTTTAACACCTGCAGAAAACAGAGAAAAGAGCAAGTAAACCTTGTAATTGTAGTTTAAGAATTTACAATCCATAAGAAATGTTTCAGGGCTGGGGATTTAGCTCAGTGGAATAAGCGCCTGCCTGGCAAGCACAAGGTCATGAGTTCGATCCCTGGCACAAAAAAAAAAAAAGAAATGTTTCAAGCATATTAATTAAATAAAAAATATCAATTTAAATTGGAAGCCAAAAGTAATTTTATCAATTAGCCAAGATTTGTAATAATGGGCTCTTATTGTGACTCTGAGTTGTCTTTCATGCCACAAAATGAACCTTTTATGATTGGCTCTCTGTTTTTATTGGGGTGCAGTGGGTTGCGCCTTTCTAATTTTTTCTTGAGCTGAGGAAATAGGTGATCCTTCTTCCCTTATACAGATGTGGCCACAGCACCAGGAGATGGGCCTTGCTCCACGAACCCCAGCTTCAATCGAGGTGGCGCCATCAGTCTGTGGTGTTAGGGTTATAGGATAGGGGTAGGAATACCAGAGGATCCCATGGGGAAGAAGGAACAAAACCCAACCCAACAAAACAATGAAAATGATACAAGACTTCAAAACAAGACAATAGGAAATCAACAATGGCCACCACCCCCAGGAAGAGATTCCCCATAGACGGTATACTGCGTATTGTCATCCTCTGAGTAGATGATCAGACCACAGGCTTTAGCCCTGCAAAGTCAGTGAAACACTAAACACTGCAAGCATTAAAATGTATTCTACCTCAATAGCCATCATCACAGCCTATGTTTTTCCAGATCAGCTGGTCGCTTATGGTGGGAAAGTCGGGCGGTGGAGAGTTGGCTCTTTCTGTTTCCCAGCCTGCATGCCAGAAGGGGCTGGCATCTGGCTCTCCCACCAGTGGCCTGCACATGGTACCAATTTGCAGGGAGGTCTTGCTTCTTGGTGACTTCTTGCTCTCTCCCACCTCAGTCCATGAATGGCACTGACTCACAGGAAAAGGCTAGTGTCTGGCCATTCTCCTGGCAGTCTGTGCATCCTAAACTCTAAATTATAATAAAGCTACAGCAATACAAATAGAATGGTATTGGAAAAAAAACTGACATGTGGATCAATGGAACAGAATAGAGGACGGGTAAACAACTACAATGACATTCAGCTACCTGACCTCTGGCAAAAGGACTAAAAACAAACACTGTTGGAAAGATACCTTCTTTACAAATGATGCTGGGAAAATTGGCTATCCACATGCTTAAATTTGAATGTAGAGCTATCTCTCTCACATGCACTAAACTAAAATAAAAATGGATCAAATATTTAAGTGTTAAAACAGAAGCAATCTGCTGGAAGGGAAAATAGGTACAACTCTTGAAGACATAGGCATAGACAGGTCTTTCCAGACACAACCTCAGTTGAATAAGAAGTAATGTCAAGAATCAACAAATGAGATCATATCATATTAAAAACCTCACATCAAAGGAAACAATCAGTAGAGTGAAGAGACAGCTTACAGAATGGAAAAATATTTTTTTGCCAGCTACTAGATTTCGGACTAATATCTAAAATATATAAAAAAAACAGTGACCCTGAAGCAAGGCCGGCAGATTGCTATAGCTGCTGGTTTCAAACAGGAGCCTAAAGAGAATTCGTTCTGTGGTCTGTTGGCCATTTCAAAACTTTGGAAATGGAATGGTCCATTCATCAGAAAGAAATAGCAGGTGAGTATGGTGCACTTTGGGGGGCCTGCAAGGGAGAGACCCTGGTGCCTCGGGACCTGCACCATGCGGTTGACTAGGGGTGCCGGAAGAACAAGGAGCTCTTTCCCTCTCTAGGGGGTGGCTATGAGGGTGGCAGACCTTCAGCGGCCCGAAAGAGAGAGACCCTGGCGCATCAGGTCCTGCACCATGCGGTTGATTTGGGGGTGCAGGGAGAACAAGGAACTCCTCCCCTCTCTGGGGGTTGGCTGAGAGTGTGGCAGACTTTCAGCAGCCCGAAGGAGAGAGACCCTGGGACGTCAGGACCTGCACTGTGCAGTTGACTCTGGGTGCCAGGAAAACATGGAATTCTTCCCGTCTCTGGGGGGCGACTGTGATCCTGCCTGTGTGTGGGCTGAGAATCAGACATCTCATGTCGTCCTGCCCCCCCTCCCCCTCCCCCCTGCCTAGCAAGTGGGAGCCAGAGAACTACACATCTTGTGAAAAGACTGGCTATGTTATTTAGTATGAGCTCCCCATATGCAAAGATAAGGACAACCATTTGGAAGAAAACAAGAGACAATATGACAGATAGTGAAGATCTCTGGTTGTCTAGCTTTGAAATTTATGCTTTCTTATGTCTCATTCTGTTCTATTTTGTTGTGTTTAATTTTGCTCCCTTTTAAAATAAAATTTAAAAAAATAAAATATATAAAAACAAAAAATAGACTTCCAAAAAATACGCAACTGAAATGAACAGATGCTTCTCAGAAGAAGCCTAGGTATCAATAAACACATGAAAACATTTTTAACATCTCTGACCATTAGGGAAATGCAAACTAAAACAATGCTGACATTCCATCTTACTCCACAAAAAATAGTCAGCATCAAGAAATCAAATAATAACAAATGCCACAGAGGCTGAAGGAAAAGGAATTCTCCTATATAGTTGGTGATTAATGCAAACTAGAACAACCACCATGGAAATCAGCATGGTGATTCCTCATAAAATGAAAAGTAGAAATTCCATTAAACCTAGCTATTCTTCTTCTCACTATTTCCCAAAAATGCTAAAGACAATATGTTACAGTGAAACTTGATTACTCATGTTTACAGCAGCACAATTCACAATAGCTAAATCTTGGAATCTGCCTATATGTCTATTAATAGATGAATGGATTAGGAAAATTTAGTATTTATACACAATGGAGTACTACTCTGCCATAAGCAATGATAAATTTAAGTCATTTGTAAAAAATGGTACTTGCATAGACAAGTAGCTCAACTGAGCAGAACAGAGTGCAGGGATAACCACATACATGGATTGACAATTAATTTGCAACACGAGGTGTAAAACACTTCAGCGGGGATAGAATAGTCATTTGAAAATATGGAGCTAGGAACAGTTCAATATTCTTCTGGGAAAAAATTAACCTCAACCCACTACCTCACTGATTACTGAAAAACTAGTTTGAATTGCATCACGTTTGCAAATGTACAAAATTTAAAACTATAATTCTTCTTAAAAAATATCTAAGCAAATATTCTCATGAACTCAGGATAGGGAATGGTTTCCTTGACAAGATCCAGAAAGAACTGACCATAAAAGAAAAATTGTTGAATGAAACAGGCAAAATTAAAGATTACTCTTCATTAAATGATACCATTAAGAAAATGAACAGTAAAGGCAGAGACATTTTAAAGAAAAATTATTCATAATATATAAAACTGCCAAAGACAAAGGGCAAAATGTAATGGAAAAATATTGACAAAAGAATTTAATAGATACTTCATAAAACAAGAGACGTGAAGGGCCAATAAGCACATAAAAAGATTCTCAACATTATTAATCATCAGGGAAATACAAACTATAACTGAAATACAATACCAACTCACACCTGTTAGAATGGCTGAAATTCAAAAGACTGACAGCATAAGTATTAGCAAGGATGTGAAGTAATGGAAAGTCTCACACAATGCTGGTAGGAATACAAGATGGTAAACCACTTTGGGAAACTCTTTAGTAGATCTTCATAAAGTTAAACATTTATCCACCTATGATCCAACAATTCCATTCCTAGGTATTTATGCAAGCATGTTTTCAGGAAAGGGACTCGTATCACAATAGTCATTGCAAGATAGATGTGGTAGCACATGCCTATATTTCCAGCACTCTGGAAAGCTGAAGCAAGAGGATCACAAGTTCAAGCCCAGCCTGAGAAATTTAGATACTTAGATCTTGTCTCAAAACATAATTTTTTTAAAAAGTCTTGGATATAGCTCAGTTTAAGGCCCTGACTTCGATCCACAGTACTAACACACACACACACACACACACACACACACACAGAATATCAATTATAGGATTATTCAGATAGTTAAAAAGAGAGGTGGGGGACTAAAAAATTTCAGGAAAAAGAGCAAATTATAATAAATTGATCCAATGGAATATTATTCACCAGTAAAAGGAACTGACTACTATTACATGGAATAACATGGACGAATCTCAAAAGCATGATGTTGAACCCAAACACGCAGACATAAGAGGTTATAATGTATTCAATGTGATCATAATATGGAGAATATTTTTAAAAATTTTATTACAGTAAAACACACATTGCTGTCAATACCACTCAAAGCACTTATCCTCACTTTAAACATACTTATCTCACCGTTCTTGATGCTTTCTGAAGCACTTATGAAGTCTTCTTCCATGAACATCTTTATCAGATGTAATAAAAGTCGCAATGAATGCTGCTACTGAGTGTCATCCGATGGAAAGGCAGGCTCATGAAACATTACGCTGTATCACACACCATACACTGTGGCTGTCATATATATTTAGAAAATTTAAATATTCACTGTATATTTTGATCTCCCCTTGTATGATACCATATATGTAAAGTTCAAGGACAGAGAAAACTAAGCCAGGCCTGGTGGTGCATACTTGCAATCTTAGCATTCTAGGCTACTGAGGCAGGAGAATTGCAAGTTCCAGCCCACTTGGGCAACTTAACAACAGTGAAAACCTGTCTTAAAATTTCAAAAGGGCTGGAATGTAGCTCAGTCTGAAGATCCCAGGTTGAATACTCAATACCACACACACACACACACACACACACAGAGAAGAAAGAAAAAAAGGAAAGGAGGAAGGGAGGGGACAGAAAGCAAATACAACTAATCTAGGCTAGAAATCATATCACTGGGTCATCACTTGCAAAAGGGCATGAAAGAATGTCCTGGGGTGATGGAACTGCTTTATGGCTTAACTGAGGTGTTGTTTACAGAGGGATATGTAATTGTCTAAACTTACTGAGTTGAACACTTATATTTAGTAAGTTTTCTTGTATATAAACTAAAATTCAATGGACTTTTTCAAGGCCCCCAAACCTGAAACAATAACATAAAGACTTCCAACTGTTGAGTTCATGTGATTAAATTGTTGTCCAGAATTATTACATAGATGTTTCAAATGCAACTCATTGAGTGGCAGTGTCAAGATCCTTTGACATAATGAAGAAAATAAAGTAAGGTCATGTGATAGAGTCAGAGCATTAGACTAATTTAGGCAGGGTAAGTAGCAAGCCTCACAGTGAGCTATATAGTGTGTGAAGAATATTCCAACAGGGACAGCAAAAACAAAGACTAAGACAGGGATGAGTGCGGCCTATGACTGGGACTTAGTGAGCTAGGGAGAAATGGTGGGAGATGATTTCAAAGGGGGAGGGGCAGATCATGAGGGTTAGATAGGCCATGATGAGATGCTTTGATTTTGTGATGAGAAGCTACTGAAGGAAAATCCTTCCAGGTGTGTAGCATGGTGCTGTGCTTTCCGCTATGAAGAATCACTCTGACTGTGAACAGAATAGATTGGGGTTTAGAGGATGGGAAGACTAGAACAGTGGCCGGTCAGGAAGTGTTGGTTATTCCCCTTACCCTCTTTACCTCTTCTGTTACATTGTCTGCCCTTCTCTGAACCTGAAGAATGGCTGCTCCAGACAGTATCTCTAATGCTCCTCTGCTGGCCAGTTTCTGATTGAATGTAGTCAGTGCTGGCACCAGCAGGGGATCCAAAAGTGGGAGAAGAATGGTCAGGGCACTCATTACCACTCCCCGCTAAGCTGTTTCTGTTTTTCCTTGACCAGGTCCTGGCTGTGGATGTGTTGTAGGGTCTACAGCTCCTGTCACTTGTTCCTGGGGATCTTTTGGTTGGTTTGCTAGCCCTGTCCACACGTTGGTTAATAATTACACCATTAACATCTCCTTAGTCAATCTCTTTGGAATGTGTTTTCTGTTTCCTACTAGTACCTTGAATGGCATAGGTGGTGTCTGCAAGCCTAAGGATGATGATGGCTTGGAATACAGTGGTAATGCTGGACGTAGCTCAAAGAGTGCAGTTTTGAAAATAGATTTTGGAGATGGAAGCCATAGGACATCCTTACAGATTGGATGAGAAGTGCTGGTTGTAATCATTTCCTGTGCCTGCTCTAATGAAAATAAATGGAGACCAATCTTTAGAATTTGGATTCAAGTGATCAGTACTGCTGTTCTCTGGGGCCAGAGTTCTGAGGAAGATGGTGGTCTGTAGGGGTGCAGATAGGAGAAATCAAGACTTTATTCTCAGCCATGAGAACATGAGACATCTAAATGGGGATGTCATGCAGGCATGTGGCATAGCTGTGTGGAGCTCAGTAGAGAAGTTTGACTAATTAGAAACTTGGAAAGATCAGTATATCCTAGAATTTAAAGCCATGGAGCAGGATGAAACCAATTAGTTAGAATGTGTTGGGGATTCTCCATTATGTGAGCATAGATAAGAGGCAGGACCATCTTCCTCTGAGGAAACTGAACAGGTCAAATGTTCACTGTCCCTGATATCTGGCAGCCCAGGCAAGAGTGAGTGACCTAGCCTCACCCAACCTAGGACTCCTGTCCAGGACTTTGGATTTGGAGATAGTGTTGCCAGGAAGCAAAGGACAGTTCCCAATTCATTTTGATGTCAACTACTGTAGCATCTAGTGGTCACTGGCAGTGACTGTGGGCACAGTATCTGTAACCAGACCTAGGGAGAACACATAGTATCCCACAGGGATGATAAAGACACCTGACCACTGTTCTATGGTTTGAGTTCCCTGGAACTGCGACCCTTGGATCACCTTGTTTCAAGTCTGTTTGCAAAGCCTGATTCAGCAGCTTCCCTGTCAGTTCCCATCAATGAATTTCTTTTTTTCCTTAGATTAAGGAGAATTGGTTTCTGTTGATTGCAACTAAGAGCCCTGTTAATACAATGCTTCGAACTTGGAAGTATGCAGCAAGTATCTGCTAAATAAGCATTTGATACTTTTGCACCTAACTTAAAATTACTCAGTAAGAAGTCTCATGCTTTTCCACCATGGATGCCATGGTCTAATGGAAAGTATTTTTGTTGTTGTTGCTAACTGGTAGTTTTCCTTAGAGTTTTGGAAAGGCAAAGAAACAAGAATTCAACAGCTAAACTGTCATTCTAATATAACTGGAAGGAAACTGACTCAAATGAGAAGTCAGTTTCTTTCTAAAAATGGCATACGGGAATTATTATTCATGAGGAAGAATTCTTCTTTAGATTCTCTTATATTTAATGAAGCTTCACATCAATCCACCTACTACCATTTTCTTTATTTTAAAAAACTGGTACAGAAGCCCATAAACTACTAGTTTTAAGATATGTTTTCCCAACACAACAAGGGCACCCTTTGTCTTTTGCAACTAGAATAAAGAACTCATATTTCACTTTTCAAAACTCCTCAAGGTAATTCAATTCCTCCCTCTCCTCTAGTGCTTTTAAATGAAAGTCAACTGTTGTCTTTGAAGAGACTTAAAGAAATTATTGGAACAGCTGGAGTCTCAATCTGCTTTGGTAAAAAAATGTGGAATTATCCTACACTGTTTTATTTTACATTTTATTGATTTTAAACTGCTTAAGGGGCCATCTGCTGGGGCTCCTGAAAAGAAATCAATTTTCTGTCTACAGACAGAAAGCCAGTGTGAACTCAGCCCAGCAGAGTATGAGATCAGTTAACAACAACAACAAAAAAATAGAGAAGTCACCAGATGAGAAATAAGGTAATTTGAAAAGGTCAGTATATCTGGAGTTAATCCTGTCAGTTTCTTTTAATAAACCTCTATATCTATACTCTCCTCTCTACCCCCAATTAGTGTCCTCCAAGCCCTCTCAAGCTTTGATAGGAAATCAGTAACCCGAGAATTTTGTTTTGATGCAAATTCGGACTAAGCAGGTGAATAGCTCAGCCCTGCGTCACCATAACATCTCTTACTTGGATATTCACAAGATCTAACTGGTCTCCGTGAATCCAGGCTTGATATAATTCTCAATGGATTCTTCAGAGAGAAGGCAGAAAATGTTCACGTAAAAGCTAATGTTGACTCTGTCACACTCGCCTAAAGCAACTGGGGTTAAATGATTTCCTAAAGGCCACTCAGGTAGTAGGGCGGAGGAGAACCTGGGACCTGGGTCTGTCTGATGCAAAGCCAGAATCACTTCTGCTACATTTCATCAGGGTCCCCAGGATTACAAAGCAGTCTTGAGAAATGCCAGTCTTTTGGGAGGGTGAAAAGAGGCATCCTCATGGTTTAAATTTTTAAAAATACATACAGTTTAAAAATTAGAAATACACAAAATGCAAAGAGCCTAATGCCATGGTGGTTTAAGTAAGGCATGGACTCCCATAAACACACATTCTGGATAAGAAGTGCTGGTTGTAATCATTTCCTGTGCCTGCTGTAATAAATGACCACAAACTGGGTGGTTTAACACAACAGGAATTCATTCTCTATCATTTTGGGAATCCAGTTGTTCAAAATCAAGGTGTCAGGCAGAGCTGAAAGTTCCAGGGGAGAACCCTTCCTTGCCTCCTACAGCTTATGGCTGCATCAGATGTCGCTTATCATAATTCCAGTCTCTGCCTTCATCATCAAATGGGCTCTTCTTTTTTTCCCTATATCCGTGTCTTCTTACCTGTTTCATGTAAGGATGTCATTAGATCTAGAGTCTACCCAGCTAACCCAGAATAGTTTCATCTCGAGACCCTTATCTTAATTAAATCTGCAAAATCCCTGTTATGCTCTGAATATGGATTGAGCATATTGCACCTGCAAGGGTTCATATGTTGGGAGCTTGGTTCTCAGTGTTGCAATGTTGAGAGGTGGGGCCTAGCGGCAGGTCCACACTGGCCTCTACCCAATCTGGCTTCCCTTCTCACAGTATGATCTCTCTCCCTTGCACACACTCTGACCAGGATGCCATCTTCCTTGATGGAACCCAGCCAAAGATACTGTAACCAAAAGCTGAAATAATGAGGCCGCACAATATTGACATGGATTCTCCAAAATTGTAAGCTAAATGAACTTCTTTTCTTTATAAAGCTCTCGGTTTCAGGTATTTCCTTATAAACTGACTAATTTTCTTTTTCCAAATAAGATCACGCGGGTTCTGGAAGTTAGGAAGTTGACCTGTCTTCTCAGAGTAGCTACCATTCAGCCCACTACAATTGGTGGCATAAAACTGAGGGATTCATAGTCCTCTCGTGACCACCGTGTCAACCACATTTGGGTTCCAAATCTTCTCGTGACTCCTGGTCTTTCTCAAATGCCTCAGTCCCTACAGAGAAGAAATAGAAAGTCAAATTAGTATTTATAAACCCTTGCACCAAAGTATTATAAAGCATATCCAACACATTTATATTTAGACAAGTGTACACTTATCTCTCACTCCAGATAGCCACTGGCATGACACTCAAAATATTTAACAACTGACCTAGTGCAGGCACCAATCCATCGGACTGGACACTGCAGCCCATCAGAATGCCACCCACCATAACCAACAGGTACTTCCACACTGGTGCCTACTGACAGCGTATCAGTGATAACTTATTACTTACTTGTTCACATTTAGGGAGAATCTGGGTTTTCAAGGTATTTTCATATTATTCATGATGGTTAATTTTATGAGTCAACTTGACTGGCACACAGGGTGTCCAGATTAAACATTATTTCTGGATGTGTCCATGAGAGTGTTGTCTGGATAAGATTAGCACTTGAATCAGAAGCCTGAATAAGGCAGAATGCCCTCTCCAGGGGGTTGGCTGATGGGAAGGGCAGACCTATGCATTTCACATTAAAGTATAAATTTAAAAATTTTAAAAAGATTCAAAAAGGCAAGGAGAATGAGTTAAAACCAGCAAAATGATTTTCAATGTCTAATAATTTTAAAATGGAGCACAAGAAACACCTGATTTGAGAGCATGGAGGAAAACTTCGGGGCTTTTGCTGACCACAAGCTCCATATGAGTCAGCCATGTGCCAGGACAATTGTAGAAAGTCACGTAATTTAAGCTGTTTTAACAAAGTCTTTGTTATATTTCATCTTGTTGGCCCCAGCCCCACATTTTCAAAGCCGTTTGACTCTTTTGTTCCATCATGTGGAACAAAATGGGGTTGTAGAAAGTACTCTTAGCTAGGAAAATAAAGCTTTAGAACTATCTTTAAACGAAGACAGTATTTTTAAACACTGAACGAAAGTCCGATAAGTTGTTTTCTTTATAACTGGGCTTAGATTTCAAGACAAGCTATAACATTCTCCAAAAATTGTTGTGAAATTTAAGAGGGTCCTTAGGTCAAGAGCTAAGATGGTAATAAGAAAACCCTGCCATATATGGAGGAGCTTGAGATGAAAAACAAAGGAAGGACATAGAAGGGTTTTTACTGTGAATATTGGAAGAGGGCATACTTAACGCACTCATGAAAACAGAGCTGAACCAACTCTAGTTATGTATTAAAAAGAAAACTTCTAATGTCCAGAGTCCTGCAGAAGAAAGAGAGCTGACCCTCCTGGGAAGAGTTTAAGCAGTTCCTGAATGGCCATAGCTAGTGGGGAGAAGACTCCTGCTGGATAATACTTCTTTCCAGATGTGAAGATGTAAAGAATGGCACCAAGGGGAAGACAGGTGGAATCTCAAAAATAACAAAACAGGAAACATGCTTGATGTTTGATGATGACTATTCACTTACAGTCTCTTAAATGTGGCCAGTGGGGATCCTTGTGATCGTTTTTAACTAGCAGTGGGCTGAGAAGTATGCATAAGGTTTCTGGAACTTTCCCAAGGCACCTCTGTAAAATGGAAGTGAGGTTAACTCTCAAGTTGTTTTCAGAAGAAAGAGACCAGCTCCAAGTGCTGCGTAGATTCTTGAGTTCCTTTATAAGACTATTCATTCCCAAATCTTGCCTCTGTTCAGAAGAATAGAAAAGATCTTACTGAACCTCCTTTAAAAAATCTTTTTCAAGTGTGGGGGATACAGTTCAGTGATAGAACACTTGCTTAGCATGCATGAAGCCTTGGATTTAATCCCCAACACTGCTAAAAATAAACTAAAAAACCCATCCCTGCCTTGGCTGCCTGCAGAAAGGAGCCTTCTGGTGAGGGTGACCAGCAGGCAGAGGCGGGTCTGCTGGCTCCAGCTGCACTTTCTGTGCCCCTCCAAAACTGAGGTCTAGCTATGCAGAGAACTCCCAAATTTTTATGCATACAATAAAGCTTTCAGTTTAACTGTGTCTAGTTTAGTAGAGTTGACATCAAGTATAAAAGATTATAAAGTACGTGTTGGTCAATCTGACCCTGTCTAGAATGCAATGCTTATTTTATTCTCTGGTTGCAAAAATACTATCATAAATATCTATGACAATTAAGTACATAAGGTTATTAAAGTATGATCTCTTGCTAAAGAAACATAAAAATATTACATAAACAAATAAAACTTGAAGCAAGCATATTTCATTTGCTTAAAGAACACTAAGGAGGTCACTGAAGCAAAGCTTCTGATGGCCGGCAGGCAATTGGAAGATAATTTTAGGGGTGATAATGACATGACAAATTGCTTCTGTACACGATTTTCACTGCAGAAAATGATTCATCTCCTATTCCCATCACACTGTTCTTCTCTACTGATGTGTGCAACCCTTCTGTTATCTCTGGAGTCTGAGCAGGACCACGTTTTCCTTTGTGACTGCTGCTCCAAAGATGCAAAACCACTAGAGAAAAAGAAACCCACAGAACATTGCCTTTTTTGGGGTCGTTCAAAACGTAAACGTTATTCTTTTGGTCCCATGTTTGTATTTGCTTTGAGAGTCCAGAGATATCCACAGAAGAATAATCTTTTGAAGCAAGGTATCTTGAGTAGAGACAAGAACAGCTGTACTTTGATTCTGTGGAAGTTTGATTTGAAGTTCTACGAGGTGATATATGTGTGAGTTTGGGAAATTCACTTAACTCTTCAGTTTTCTCATATGTAAACTATGCCGTCCTAAGGTTGCTATGAACTAAGTGATATCATGAATGTTACATGTCTAATTGCATAGTTTGTGTCTGTTAATTGGGATTTGGTATTATTATTCAATCACTTAACTAAATTGATTCACCAATCACTCTTCTAGGTGTTGAGAATAGGGAAGTGAATAAAACAAACGGAATCCTTTTACTTATAGATCTTAAATCTGTGAGGAAACAAAAATAAATAAAACAGGTAGTCTCTGAGATGAAGCAACCAGATGAGAATGTCAGGAGTCATGAGGATATCTGGGGGAGGTGTCTTAGGCAGAGAGAATAACAATTCAGGAATTTTGATGTCTATGCATGCTGGAGCAGGGCTGTTGAGAAAAGCAGGGTGGTAGACACAAAATGATGACTGATAGGGAGAGTCACAGTAAATGAGGTCAGAGAAGTACTGGGACCAGATCATGGAAAGCCAGATCATACAGTAGTGCTTGGTATGTAGCAACTGCTGAATATCTAAAAGGCATTATTATAACATCACCACCACCACACCAACTTAGCTATTTAAAGGCTCCCCCATTGCCAGATTGAAAATAAACTATAGAGGAGACAAGTGGTGTAGCAGGGAGATCACTGAAAGCAACCAGATGATAGATGGTGATGACATGGAGAAGAGTAATATCATGGTATATTTGAAGTTACAGCCAAGAGGATTTCTTTATTTAGGTGTGAGTTGCAAAGAAGAATCAATGCTGCCACTAAAGTTTTGATTCCTGAGCAATGGGAAGGATTAGAGAGCCATAATCTGAGATGAAGACTACACAGGTAGGGCAGATTCTAGAGATCAGCAGCTAGCTTTGAAACATGTTACATTTGACATATCTATTGCAGAGCCATGTGAACAGGCAATGTAGGCGGTTGGATATGTAAGTCTAGAGTGCAGGGGAGAGAACCATGCTGGAGTTATTGCTGTATGAATTGTATATAAAGCTGTGAACTGGATGAGATTGCCAAAGAGAAAGGATAGATAAAGAGAATAAGGAACCGAGTCCTGGTGTGCTCCAAAGGAGAAGATAAACAAATGCATTAGGATGGAAAGTAGATTTATGGTTGTTGGGAGCTAAGAGTGGACACAGGGTTAGGGCTACTTTGGGAGGATGTTGACAATGTTCTGGAACTAGTGGTGATGATTGCACAACTCTGTGAGTACACACAAAAAAACTACTTAAATATTACAAAGAGGGTAGGTTGTATGGTATGTAAATTATACCTCAATTTAAAAAAAGAAGTCTGGGAGAAGAGAATTAAAAGAAACTGAGAAAGACTTATCAGGGAGAGGGGAAGACAACCAGGAGTGGACTGTCCTGAAAGGCAAATGAAAGAAAGTTTTCAAGAGAAGGGTGTTATCAAATGCTGTGGGACTTCAACCAGATGGAGGACGAAGGCTGCATCATTGGATTTAGAATCATGAAGATCACTGATGACCTTGAAAAGAGTCATTTAGGTGGGATGGTAGGGGTGCCAACCTCACTGGAGTGAGATGGGGAAAAATACTTACTAGTTACTGTTGGAGAATGTTAGGGAACCAATTCTTTCTTTTGAAAACCGGTAAAGAATCGGGTACCTCTCTTATCTATATAACTGGCACTATTATAAAATGATATGAATCTAAATGCATGGACAAGAGAATATTTCTCTTTATAGAAATATTCCAGCTAATAAATAAGGGTGGGATGATAGGATTCTAATGTCACCACTTTGCAATCCACAATGGAGCACCAACAGCTGCTAACATCATGCAAAGAGAATTTCACACAATTTCAGGCCTCCCAATGGAAGTATAGATATTCCTCATTTAATGACCTGCCTGGTCAATGACTGGACTTACAACTGAAGCGTGCTATTCAGACTTATGACCTGCTGCTTGGACTTATGACCAGTTTTTTTTTCTTGGTACAGTTCTGTTTATAGAGCTCCAGTGTCTTTTCGGTATAGTACACCTTGTTTATATAGTACTGTCTTTTTTTGCTTGTTGTACTATACAGTAGAGCACTGTAGTTTTGTGTTCCATTATACATTACAGTACTGCTTGTAACAGTTATGAAAGTAAAAGCAAAGTCATTGAGTTGGCCTTTCTTTTGATCATTTATTTGTTCTGAATATATATATTTAATGTATATATTATATACAATTTCTCATGTAGCAATGAATTCATTCAGTGCCCTAGTCTCAGGACTCTAAGTCAGTCATTAACCAAGGAATGTCTGTACACACCACTGTCAACAAAGTGATCTTGCAAAAAATCCCCTAAATTATAGTAGAGTTCTAGATCCAGTTAACAACTTACAGAAAAACAGGAAACACAAGAGCACATTAAGTGACACCACAGGGATACAGTAAACTCCAGACTGTGGGAAATTCTATAGAATAAATAACTGGCTGGAGTGAAAACTTATTTGAGTGATCCATTGTTAATTACAATATATGGCTCTTATTTGGGTCCTAATTTAAACAAATTTTTCTCAAAGTTAGGACATTCTGAGACTGTTGTAAATTTGAATATTGACTGGATATTAAAGATATTCTCTTTCTCTCTCTGTCTCTCTCTGTCTCTCTCTCTCTGTCTCTCTCTCTCTCTCTCTCTCTCTATATATATATATATATATATATACATATATATATATATATATATATATATATATATATATGGTATAGTTAACTTATACAATATATAGGATTTTCTCCAAATTAATGGAAGAGGGAAATGGGTGAGATGGTAAATGAAATAAATGTTAGCCATGACTAAATGATTTTTGAAGCTAGATTGTAGGTACATGGGGGTTAAATATTCTTTTTGCTTTCTATATTATTAAACATTTTACTTTTATATATGTCTGAAATTCTTCATAATAAAACACTAAAATATGTGGTGCAAATATACCATTTTAAGTAACAGTCATGTTAATTAAAGATAATGGCACCATATATATTTATTATACTGTTCTCTGCAGTTTTTTGTATTTTTTCATAATTTCTCACAAAGTCCCAACAACTGTATACTTTAAAATGCAACAGTATAATGAATTTGCTTATACTTTTCTGTATTTCAGATGTCTAGAATTTTTGTTGGCACAACTAGAAATTTTATTGTAGACCTTGATAGGTCTTGCAGTTTTCATAGAATTGTGTTTCTGAAGAACTATTGAGACTGAATTATTTATTTTCATAGTTTTCCATTCTTTTGTGCATGAAAGCTGATCCACTGCTCAAGGGAGGAGATTTTTTGGTCTTAACATTATAAAGTTTCCATTTTCACTGGCCTCTTGAACTCTGTACTTCTTCTACCCACCTTTCTACATGTTTGATACATTAATAAGAAAGAAAAAGACACAAAAAAGAGGAGAGAATCTGGAAGATATGAGTATAGGCTTTTTTAAGGACTTTAGTGTAAATAGGAAAGAGAAAATGGGGCAACTGCAAGAAAAAAGGTGGGTTGAAATGGGTTTGTTCATTGACAAAAATTCTCTAATAACCCAGTTAAAATAATGATTTACAGGAAAGGAGAAAAAATTTTACAGCCTTACTAAGTAAGTAAGAGGAAGTAAGAATCTATTGAAAAAATGGAAGGGATACCCTTAGATAGAAATCAGAAACTTCTGCTGTAAGCTTGCTAAGTGGTGGAAGCTTTGGGAAGTTCTTTTATCTACTGATTACACCTGTCTTTTCAATAAAACAGGAAGCAAGATTAACTGCCAAGAGTGATGATGCAGGAGGAGATGTGGGAGGTTTGAGGAGAGAGGAGCCGTGTGACAATCTTCAAGGAGAATTGGAGAGCAAATATCTAGGTAGGGCAATAGGTTGCCAGATGTTTCTAAGGACCCACTTGTGGTTGGTGGCCACAAATTTAAAGTGAGGCCAACATCAGTCATGGTGGGTTTGTGTTTCTCCTTAGTTACATTTAAGTTGTAGGTGCCCAGCAGCAAGAATTGAGTTTAACCGGGTTTGAAATTTTGCCAAATGTGCAGATTCAAGAAGGGCAAGGAATTTGAGTGTATGCAAGGGAGTTTTTACAGTGACGGAGTCGGGAAGGCAAGCTCATTATGGTGGGGAAAAGGATGTCAAGGAGGTGAGAGATAGTGAAAAAGCGGTAGGCTCAATGGATTGGAACTCCCATGCAGTCAAAGGACAATCAGAGTCACTAGGGGAACTGGGGTGGATAGTAAGAGATACATACAAGTCTCCCACCTGGCCTTCCAAGGAGACACTGGACGTTTTGGTAGAAAAGATACTCATGATCAGGGCATGCCATCCAGCCATGGAGCCAGTTGATAATGGACTGAAACCTCTATAAACTATGAGCCAAAATAAGCCTTTTCTGCTTCAACTTTAGGTGTTGAGTATTTTGCTTTTGCAACAAGAAAAGTAACTAAGACTCACTATGTTGCCTAGGCTGGTCTCAAATTTGTAGGTTCAAGTGATCCTGCTGCTTCAGACTCCTAAGTACCTGGGACTACAGACATACACCACTATGCCCAGCTGTGATACGCTCTTTGCAAAAATAAATTGGACTTTGTTTCTGTCCCACTTACCAGTATCCAATGCTTCTTCCATTGTTGTCAGAATTTAACTCCCAAACTCATAGCATGTCAGTGTCTGCTCTCCAGTCTCATCTCCCTGAGGCCCTCCCTTTTCCTTAACACTCCACAGAAATTTCTGAGTCCCTCAGATGTGCTTATGTGCTGTGATCACATTTGCACGTTTGTTCCTATTTGTTTTCCTCTCAGCTCAGAGCAGCAGAGAGGACTTCTTTGACCCTTGAGCTCAGATTTTAGGGGTCTTTACTCCATGTTCCATAACTCTCTTCCTGTCACAATATTGATCTAAGTGCACTGTGACTGTCTTCCCATCGAGATGCTTGACTTCAGAGGGCAGGGACTTCGTCTCTTTTTTCCTTGTCTGCATGTCAAGTGTCTAGCTCATAGTAGGCTCTCTGCATCAGTTCCTCCTCATACCCTGCATACTCTCATCTTCCTCCTCTTGAAGAGTGTGCCTACTGATCCTTCACATCCTAGATTAAAGGTTGTCCCTTTACGGATACTGTCCCTGTCCATGCTGTCTGGCAGCCGCCAGTCATTCTGTCACATCACCTTACTTTCATTCTCTGAGCCACATTGGCCATTCTCGGTTATTTTCCTTGTCTGTGTATTTCTTTGCTGTTTGTGTATTGCCTCTCTTCTCAGCAGGAATGCATGCTCCACAGGAAAAGGACACTTGTTTGATTTTGTCCCATGTTGTCACACAGCTTCTAGGTTAGAGTTTGGCACATTGATGTTGAATGAATGCGTATTGGATGGGTTTACTGAATGAACAAATGAATCACCTATCAATCAGTCAGGCAAAAGTTGCTCTCCAAGGAGAGCAGTGGTCTTTATGAGGGAAGTGGTAAACCAACTGAAGAGGCTGAGAAGTTCAGCTGGGGCTTAAGATGGGTCATCATTGAGTCCCAAAGGACTATTTCCTGCATTCTTCCGGCATGAGTCACCTCTGGCACTCATTAAAGGAGGATGCTGGGAAAGGTTATTTTTAAAATATTGTCAAATGGCACAGACTCTTGAAATGAGAACAAATAGTCCCTCTCCATGGTGGGTTGAAGGGACAGGCTAGCAGAGCGTAGCGTCTCAGAACTATTGTTGGGTTCTGGAGACTGGTTAATCAGTGACAGGTAAGACATGAGGCACAGATGTCACATGAACACTCCCACAACCAGCATAGCTTTGATTAATGATGCGGCCCAGGGCAAGAAGGACTGTCCAGATGTCTATAGCCCTTTTGAACTGGTTCAGCTTTTCTGGAGGGCAGGAAAGGGGGTGTTGGCTAACATCCTCTGCATTCCCATTCTGCTCTGCTCTCTGTCTTTGACCCCTGCTACCTTATGTCCTTATGTCCCCCACTCACACTACCAGTGGCAAGAACAGAATCACCATTCTACCTCCAGTAGCTCTGCCCAGAGGAACAAGTCCAAACTATTAAACAGAGCTCTTGGAGCTCCAGTGGTGCAATGGGTTAACACATGGTACTTATACAACAGAGCTCTTCATGCTTATGAATACTAAGAGGTGAACCTAAATGAAGCCCTTGCTAAGACAACTGCTCCCTCTCTCAACATCAAAATTGAGCTTTCCAGTAAACATTTCTGAACCATCACCTTTCTTTACCAAAAAAAACCCTGCAAACTAAAGAGCTTTCTAGCAAAAAGCCCTCCTCCTTACCACTTCCTTTGATGGCAGGCCATGCCAGCTTGGAAATCGCCAAAGGAACAGTAATGCCAGACTTCTTATAAACAAAGTGCAAGTTCCTTCACATGCTGACTGATGGAAGTCTTGTGGGATTCAACCTTTGGAGGAGTCACACCCAAAAGCTACTTGGTTAGGTATTAAGTATTACCAAAATATACACTAAGCTCAAAAGCTAAAAGCAAACTCCCCAGAGTCCCACTTGATTGCTCTTTCACATAGTGGTGTGGTATGGTGCATAAACAATAGAACACTTAATTCTAACTCAATAAAGTGTCCAGGGAGTCTGGGCCACCTTATGTGCAAGGAACATATGTTGCTGAAAGAAACATACAGTATGGACACATACAATGTGACCAGAAACTTCTCTGTGCAACAACTTTGGGCACCAAGACACATTGACATGGCTACATAACATCAAGACCAGACTCTCCTCCACACCTGGGACCTGAGATAGAAACTCCACTTTAATTTCTGGTCTCTCAAGCAAGAAAATTTCACAATAAGCTGGGTGCAGTTGGAGACTGGAACAGGAAGATTGCCACTTCAGTCTGGACAACTTAGTGAAAATCTGTCAAAATAAAACTTTAAAAGGGCTGGGAGACTCATTCAGTGTGAGACTCTGGGCTCAATCACCAGTATGGAAAAAAAAAGAGCCTTCCGACCCACACCATCCCCTAATCAATTCAGAGCTGGGAGTGGAACAGGTGCAAATCAAGGAGCACTGAGGAGGAATTTACACTTGTGATGCCAGCCTAATCGTTGCATTTTAGCAATCCATCTGATCATTCCCAAAGTCACAAGCACATTTAGTTTAATGGGAAGTATGTATATACAAACATGAGTTAGAGAAGCTCTTTCCCAGAGTCCTGTGTCTGAGACTGGCAGAGCAGAACTTAGCAAAGCAATGTGAGCTCATCAAACAGACATTTTGTGTGAGTGGGAATGCCTTTTGGTGAATAGAACAGGAGACAGAAAAGGGTGGGGAGAGCCAGAGAGGAAGAAAGAGGAGGGAGAAGGAGGAGAAGGAGGAGAGGTGTAGAAGGAGAGGATAATGGGAAGAGCAAGAGGAGAAAGAAGGAAAGAGAAGACAGTAAGGAGTTGAGGTGCAGGAACGAGGAAGAGGAGAAAGAAGAGAAGAGGGGGAAGTGGGAGGAACAGAATAAGAGGAGAAACAGGAGAGAAAAGAAAAAAGAAAGGAAAAAAAGGAAA
>PVJX010029947.1:0-22497 GCA_004027295.1 Dolichotis patagonum | reverse complement strand
CTTGTTGCAACTTAGGGCGCTGAGCAACCCAGCAAGCAGCTTGATGCCTACCGGGCGCAGGCTTAGAATCAAACATACCATCCCCCACCCCCACCCCATTAGCAAATGGGATTCAGGGATCTTGGCATCTCTTGGGAGCTTGAAGGTATAATGCAGGGAGTGAGGGAATTCCCTTCGACTATCTCTTTGAAGGCAGATATTTTTATCGCTCTTTTGCTTTGTCCTGATTAATAATGTTGCTCTATTCAAAATTCTGTTTTGATAAGTTCTATAATATTGTGTATTTCTTTTGATTTTTCTATGCCTGATTAAAGAACAACTATTGTGAAGATAACAAGATATACAATGGTGCCTATTACTGTTGCTCCAGTGCCCAGCTGTTATGTTCTGTATCAATTTCACTACACTGTCTCAATTGGATTTATTCCATCCTGTTTTGTTGTATGTTACTACTTCCAAGTTAATAAAAAATTAAATTAAAAAAAACAATAGAACATGAGAAAAGAAGGTAACAAAAACTCCCTCCAAAAATTCTCAACTCCATGAAAGAGGATCTGTGTGACATGGATGAGGAGAAACCCAAAAACAAAACAATAGAAGTATATAAGGTGATTAAAAAGGAAATAACAACAACAACAAAACAGATCAATAAGATACTGAGCAAGCAGAAACATGATATAACTAAACAGGCAATGGACTTAAAAAGCAAAAGTAGGGAAAGAAAATGCTCTAAAGGATATAACTGCATGTATGGTTAAGTGTGTAGGATTGATAACCGTATTACTAAGTTTTTTTGGATCATTGAACAAAAGAACTGTTTGCAGCATCACTGTTTGAATGTCCACTTTGTATGCCTTAATTTTGTAACATGAACAACTAGTTCTAAGAAGACAATATATAATTTATGAATTAGTGATTTCTTACTTTTTTTAAAATTCTGTATTATTTCTACCCTTTTTCTGTTTTGCTTTTTTTTCTCTTTAAATAAAATTTTAAAAAAAGAAAAGAAAAATCCCTGTGTGAATTTTGTCAAGTGTCTTAATCCTTTGACTTGATAATTTTCATAATTTGGAGAAATTTTCAAATACTGGTTCTCTATCATTCTCTTTCTTTAATTTGTCACTTCTATAGTGTATATTTTAAGCTTTTCTTTAATGTTTTTACAATTATTTCTCAACTTTCTATTCTATTTTTTTACTCAGACTAAATATCTTTTTACTTTTGATCCCTGCTGGAAGCCTTTTGTAATAATTTTCCATTTCATTCTTAAATGACCCATTATTATGTTTTCTGTTCTAAAAATTTCAGTGTTTCTGGTGAGGCTCTCCATTTTATATTTGGTTTCACTGAGGCTATAAATTATAGTTATTTTAAAGTCAATATGTGGATGTTCAAGGGATTGTTACCATTGACTTTTTTGTTGTTGTTGTTGTTGCATTTGCTTTTTGGTTCTTTATTCCTCATTTAATGCCACACTTTGCATGTGATGTGTAATTTCTGGAAGCTTTGGTTTGTATTATCTTCCAGAAACAATTCTAGGCAGAATAGGCAGGTAGAGTTAAAGGAGTGATAGAACACCTAACACAATTTAAGACTGTTTGCTTGAAATGGAGTTATAGTCTTATTAATAGCTAATCTAACTGTTGTTCATTCTTACACATATCCTGTTTGGGGTAGCAGTCTGAAGTCAAAATGCTAGTCAGCTTCCTCACTTTTCTATTCACGTTGAACTTTGAGTTTCATTTTCTCAGTCCTTGGGCTAGCAAGCTTTGCCCTACTGCCCAGCCTCTTTAAACTGCTTTATACTCTAGTTCTTAGGCCCTTAGCTCTTTGCTATTTATAAACTGTAAATGACATGAGGGAAAATAAGCACAGATTTGATCCTGTGCTTCCTTTTTTTATGATGTGAGTCCTCAAGTACTAGGTGCAATGATGTGTTTTTTTTTAAAACGTAAACACATTCAAAAACTTTTATACAAAATTTCTAGTTCTTCATAGACTTATCTGTAATAAACTACTCCATGATCAATAAAAGGAAGAATTCTTTGCCTTCACCCAATTTTCTTAAGTGCTGAGGCCAAGGAACTTGGATGATTCTCTTTCTGAATAAATTTTTAAACTTTCCTTTCTAGAATGTAGACCATGTGTTTGTTTCTGACAGACTACTTTCTAAATTATCAATGTCCCCTTTCTGTCTTCCCTGATAATTGCAGTAATTTATAATATAGACATTATCTATGATACTCTTTATTAAATCATGAAGAAATTCATTCTATTTCTGGTCAACCCACTGATCATTAGATGATTTTCATTAATAGAAAACTAAAATTTATGATTGAGTAAATGTTAAACATGCCTAAATTTAACTTTCAGTGCAAATATATCCTGTTCAAACAGCATTTCAGAATGTTAAATATTTATTCCACCACTTCTGTCTGATGTTTGGAACATTTTAGTGTATTTGAAATTGGCTTTAGAGTGCAGGTTTGAGTCATTTGTAAGCAAATAGATGCACTTTGGGACTATAATATTACGTTAAAAGAGTCAAACATGTAAGCGTATGTACCATGTTTCTTTTATATGAGAAACTCAAAACATTAATAAGGAACAAAATAAAAGATAGATACTATAATGGGAAGCAGGGACATAGATCTTTTTTTCAATTGAGAAGGAGATCAAGCAAGCGATGGAGAGATGGTGAGGGAGATGAGGAAAACTGGATTAAAAACAATTGAGATTTGCTAGATGCCTGTACCAATTCCTCACAAGGAATGTCATTATGTAGTGCAAACATGGACTAATAATGAATAAAAACTGAAAAAGACATAGGAAAAATATTATGTGTAGATAGTTGACTAGTCCATTCATTGCCTTAACATTTTAAAATTGAAATAAAATTTATATTCTCTACAGTGCACAGAATGAATATATTATTGCAAACATGCTTAGTAGTGCAAATCTTCTTCCTTGAAGGTTGAATTAATTTACAGAAATAGCCTGCAGTTATTCAAGCCATATTCTGCCTAATACTACAGGTAAAATTGTGTATATCTTAGAAGTAAAACCTGCTAAAAGAACTACAAAATTTGATTCTATACTTTAAGATCCAATTCACCAATCTATTTTTAAATAAAAATTTATTGAGTGCCTACTCTTTTCCAAGCACTGTGTTAGATATTAGGGAGAACAGTGATCATTATAAGTAAGTGATTGAACAAGTAATTACTACTTCAAACAGTAAATATTCAGCATGTAGATAGTTTAGACATGTATACTTACATTTAGACACACCTATATTTGTAGTTCTATACATATAAGTATCTATGTACATATATATTTTACAAATATGTTATTTGTGCTTATGTATTTTTATTGATTTGTCAAATATACTTTTTACTAGTTAGGTAATTATATTTTCAAGGTATTTTCTATCTCTTAAAAGTATTTGAGAGCTTTGCAAATGCTTAGAAAACTATTAGTTTTTTGTTGAGTATGTGTAAGTCTACAAATTAAATAATGAATTGAAAATTGTCCTAAGCACAGAAGTTGTTTTGTTACAATATTTCCGGCTTAAATGTGTTTACTATTTATCATCTGTAGGCAGTATATTTGCTATGAATTACAAAGCCTGTGTAGAAATGTTGATATAACACTGGTAGAAAGATATCAGGAACCATCAAGGAAAAGAGCTAGTGTAAGCTTTTCAAGAACCTACATTAATCAAAATATATGGGAACATTTATTACAATAAGTACTGATTGATCTTGGCTGTATAAAATTCAAGTTCATGTAGTTTGCTTCACATAAGAATATAGGGTAAGACACATATAATGTAGCCACAGGAATTGTCACACACATGCATATTTTAAATGACTTCTGTTTCCTTTAGGCAGTTAAAGTGTTTTTCTTTTTTTAATCACATATTCTCCTTTAATCACATATTCTCCTTTTGTTGTACTTTTAAAAACAAAAATAACAAAATGGGAATCTAAAGTGATATTGGAGAAATAATGAATGATTTAAATTAGGTTATAATAAACCATATTCATCAGTTGGAAGCAATGAAAATAATACCAGATATTTGCTTTCCAATTTAATTCTATATTTACTGTTATAATGTAGAGACTCAGTTGAAAAATACTTTGAGATATGGATGTGTTTCAGAATCTTTTTATGATTTTGTGTGCTGGCATATTTATAAGTGAGCCTAAGCTAACAGTTATTTCAATGATTGCATTACCATTTCCTCATACATATCTTCCACAAACTGACAAATAGAAGAATATTTTTGGTGTGCTATATCTTTCCAAAGAAAAATATTTGCTTCAATTTTGACAACTTTCATTATGACTTGAATACAACTGGGATAAAGTAACTTTCTACCAAAATTTAGTGCAGTCAAGAAAACCCACTCTAAGAGACATAGGGCACCTGATTTTTTAGAATGAATATTTGAAGCAGAATTAAAAGCCATCATGCAGGGATACATTACTAAAAGAAAAGCAGATAGATTTTAAATAAAGGGAAAGTTTTCAGGAATAGAGGAAGTTAGCAATGATCTAGGAATAACTGTGAATATATTTCCCACGTTTATTGGGAGATAGTTGGACCAGTCTGTAATGAGTTTTCCATGCCAAATAGAATATGATATATCTCTCAAGACATACTCAGCTTGCTGTGGTGACAAACGACCACCAATCTCAGTGACTGTGTCAGCTAATCTTTACCAATTGTGTTTCTTGTATGTGGAGGTTTAGATATGACTGCTTGATTTGTGTCATTGTCTTCCTGGGTCTCAAAATGATGAAGATTCTCTTTCAAACTTTGCTAGTCTTCACAAAAATAGAAAATTGACCACAGTGAAGAAGGTTCTAGCTCCTAAAGCTTCTACCTACCTTATTATTTATGTTACACATTATTAACCATTGCCAATAAGATGTTCCTATCATAGTGAGAAGGGTAGGAAGAAAAATCTTGTTTTATGGGGGAATAATGAATATTGATTAACAATGAATTGTAACATGGTACTAAATGATAACATAAACAAGTACAACCAAAGATGGTCCAGGAAAGTGAGAAAATAAGGTGTTGGCCAGATGCTAAGATAGTATGCAAATGGAAAGAAAGACCACTAATAGTGTTGGTACAAATTATATCAAGCTGGAGGGTCTGACTGAAAGGTTTAGATAGTGATGTTATACTGTGGGAACTGGATGGTTTTAGGTTATGTCTCTCCTTAAGCAGAGCACTGAGTACCATAAACAGATTATTTGAGATTGGCCATAGATATATAAGACAAGGAAAAAAAATTAAGCAGGTAGCCAGTAGGAGGTGCATAGTGGAGATGCTTACTACATCTCAATGCTTTTAGGTAATTCTAGCTCAATTCAATTGGAATGAAATGAGAACCTGTGTTAGCCTAGGTTGTATAGGGCAAGGACCCTGAGATTACATTAAATATGATATACATTTTTAGTGAAAATATCTGTAGGATAAAATGAGGATAGAGAAGCATCCCAGACTGTTAGACAGTTCAAGGATATTTCAATGTCTTTTGTGATGTTGTAGAATCAGTGTATTCTATCATAGAATTCCCTTGATCCCCCAAGAGTAGTTCTGTACTCACTCATTGAATAGGAGCATAAAATATAGATACAGCCAATGGGGACTATGGACAGATTATAAATATGGGGATGAATCTCAAAGGCCAGCATCTAGGGGTCCTCCTGCCAAGAATACTCCTATTAATTAAAACTCCAAGAGTACATTCCGTAACTATAACAGGAATGATGAAAAATTGCCTAAGATTTGCTTTTTTAAAGGAAGGCAGGTTGAAGCATTTATCCATTTGCTTTACCTATTGCTTAATATGCTTATAAAAGTGTTAAATATCAGCTTTTCCATGTATGTGGGATGAACAAACTGTTTTGATATTGGACAAAGTATTCAGGGCTAAAAGTAGTGATTTGTGGCAGGTGGTTCTGCGAGGGTGATGTCAGCACCACAGGCTATACCTTCTACATCTATGGACCAGCGGGTGAAAGAACTGATCCAAGGACCTTTAAGAGCATCTGCCAAACAGGTTGTGTAGGGTCATTATGCAGTGTTATTAGGGCTACATTCAAGTACATACTTTAGGATGATTTACCTAACTAGAGGAAATAGTAAAAGAGAGAATGTGATCAGAAAGTCCAGAGTAATTGTCCACATAATATACATGTAGTATTGTTGTGTGATATTACAGTTGGATAGATCAGGCTTAAATAACAATTTACAAATAAATTACTTAAATTTTTACAGATCTAATTTCTTCATTTTAAAATAATACCTACTTGATGAATTTGCTTGCTATGGGTGAATTATTTTTCTAGACATTTATTGCTTCTCTTTAAGTGGAGATTTGATTATTCACCTATGATTACTTTAAAAATTAAATAAATTAATAGTGTGAGACTTTTAGCCACAACTGATTAAAAGAGGCAAAGAATATCATTACATATTGGTCATGGAAACAACACAAACAGATGTGCTACAATTATTAACATATATTCAGTAAATGATGTCACACCCAACTTTATAAAATAGGGCAAAAAAGATTGGGTAAACATAAACAAAATTATAGTGGGAGACCATAGTATCGAATTTTCATAAATAAATCAACTAGACAAAAAATCAAAAAGGAAATGTCAAAGTTGCACCAATCTTCAAACAAATGGGCTTAGTATATTATCTACAAAGTCTTCCAGTCAACAACAAGAGGCACGCTTTTGTTAAAGTGGTACATGGAACTTTCTCCTAAATAGCCTATGTACTAGCAAATAAAGTAGCTTAATTCAATGTAAAAGTACCAAAATTTTGCCATGCATATTATCAGATCATAGTACAATGAAGTTAGAAATCAATAACAAAAAAATTCCCACAGGAATTATGCAAGTGCAGGAGAATGAAACATCACACTCTTAAAGAATGAGTTTTAGAAGAAATGAAGGAACAAATTGGGCAGTTTCTAGAACTAAATGATAATGATAGCACAGCATACCAGAACTCATGGAACACAATAAAAGCAGACCTAATAGGGAAGTTTGTATCTGTGAATGTCAACATCACAAAACCAAAATGATCCCAAATAAACAACCTAAGGATGTACCTCGTGCTTCTAGAAATAGATCACAACTAGTATAAGGAAGGATATTATAAAGACCAGAGAGAAATCAATGAAATTAGGTGCAAAAAATTGCAAAGATTTAATAATTGTTTGAAAAAAATAAAAATTTCTCACCAATCTAACAAAAAAAAGGAGAGAAAAGACACAAATCACTGCAATTGGAAATTAAAAAGGTGAGATCACTATGGGCACAGCCAATATGAAAAAGATTATTAATAACTACTTTATAAATTTTTATGCCAATAAATTTGAGAATTTAGAAGAAATGGACAAGTACCTGGACACATCTGATTTACCAACATTTAAACAAGAAAATTTAAAAGCCCTGAACAAGCCAGTAACAGGTAACAAAATCAAAGCTATAATAAAAAACAAAACAAAACAAACATGCCAAAAAAAAAATACTGAGACAAACATAGATCCACAATGGTTTACTATTGAATTTTATAAAAACTTCAGAGAAGTTCTAAAACCAGTATTCCTCAAGCTTTTGCATGTGCCCAAAGTCATTTTGGAAAGGGCATTACCTTGATTTCAAAATCAAACAAAGATACAATCAAAAAATAGAACTGTATATCATTCTTTTTAAAACACAGATGCAAAAATTCTAAGATACTGGCAAACAAAACACAATGAATCATCAAAATGGACATTATCATGACTAAGCAGGCTTCATCCCAGGGATGCAAGAATTGTTCAAACTAGTCAAATCAATAAATGACACATCACATAAACAGATGCAAGAAAAAAATCACACAATCATCTTAATGATGCAGAACAAGTGTTTGATAAATTCCAGCATCTTTCATGCTAAAGACACTTAAGAAAATAAGTGTAGAAACTTACCTGAATCTGATAAAAGCCTTTTATGACAAACTTACCGCTGACATGATACTAAATAGGGAAATACCTCTAAAATCAGGAAGAAGACAAAGATGTGCACTATTGCTATTCATCTCAAAATAGTACTTGAAACATTAGCAAGAGAAATAAATGGTGTGTGTATAGGAAAGGAAGAAATAAAATTATAATTATTTGCAGATGACATGATCATTTATATAGCAGACCCAAAAATTCTATCATAAGATTCCTTGAAAAACTTAAGTAATTTAGCAAGATACTAATACAACACTCAAAAGTCAATAGCATTTCTGTACACTAAAAATTACCCTGTTGAAAAATAAATGAGGAAAATCAACACTATTTATAATAGCACCAAAAATCTAAATACTTAAGAATTAACATAAGTTGATGACCAGGAGCTAACATGTGCGTTTAAGGCATACTTTCTGATTTTGATGGTGTTATATCATAATATACCTCTCATAACTCAAAAATATTGTGATACAAAGTACATTTAATACTCCCAACCTACCAAAATCCTAGGAAGACTGTATACTGTAGTTTTGGTGCTTTACCCTTACAGTCCCATAGGTGAATAAGATCTGCAGTTTACTGCTCTGCCCAGCACCATGAAAAACTATTACATATCACCAGCTCAAGAATAGAGCAACATCCAATATTTGAAATATTTTTTCCTATTAGATATCTTTCATTTTGCCATTAAATTTAAAAAATCATTAATGGAGCCCTTGTTAATTGGATACTGATTCTGTTTATATCTGTCTATATTTCTCTAATCTGTTTTGGTCATCATGTATTTTTTATCATGACATAAAGATTTGACATGGGATTCCAACTAATAAGGAAATACTTGTTAATGGGAATTTCATTAAAATTACTTTCTTTTATTGTTTTCTAATTTTTTTTTTGTACCAGAGATTGGACTTCTGACCTCATGCTTGCCAAGCAGGCCTTTGTGTGCTGAGCCAAATCTCCAGCCCTTTAATGATTTTAAATGTAGTGAAATATATTCCAAGGTTGTGCTCTCATGTTTGTAAGTACCTACATCTGTTAAGTTTTCTATAAAATGGTTGAAGTTCATTTACTTATATCTGATTGTATGCAATTTGTTGGTGTAATAAAATGCTTTTGCTATTGTCTCAATCAATTTAGAAATATTTTAAAATGTTAACACTAACCCAAATCTTCATGAAGATAAAAATTATATGTTAGTGTTAAAAAGTAATTTTTCTACTTCTCTAGCTGATGATATTCTGACTGATAACTGCAGGTTGAGATACCCCATCACCAAGTGTCATAATGGGATGGAAGTGCAAGGAGAAAGAAGGATTCATTTTCACTCCTGTTTCTTTGAATAAAATGATTCACACCCTCATGGCTCCTGTGGGTTTCTCTAGCTGCACCTTTTAAAAATAGAATTACTGAATTTCAGCACTGCAAACAGTTTCAGAGGTCACAGTTAAAGCCAATGTGCCTTAAGAGGAATCTCTTGTAACTCTATGTCTTAAGAATTTAGAACCCTCTGGAGGAGGTAAATTCACAATCTACAGAGGTAATGCATTCCCTTTTAAATTAGTTGCTTGAAATTTCTTATTTAGTGCTAAATCTGCCTTTGTAAATTAATGGTAATAATAATACGGGCAACTATTGAAGTTTGCATTTGTTAGTGCTATGTTCAGTTGCAACTGACAGAATCCGCTCTAAGTTATTTTCAGCCAAAAGATTTTGGGAGACAGAGAATCAGATACAGGTTGAATATGCCCTCTATATTTTGGTAGGATTTGAATATTTGCATAGCAAAATGTCTTGAGAGCAGGGCCTAAGTCTACCTAAAATTCATTTATATTTCATGGACACTTTGTACACAGAGCTTAAAGGTAGATTTCTTTTTATTATTTTGAAGAGAATAAAATCCAATGAGAAAAAACAAAATGGGGTCAGTGAAAACAAAAGGTTGGACATAGTACATGACTTAAAACCAAAACACAGGGTGATTTACAATGGTTACCATGATGTCTCTTGTTATCTTCAATAGAATTGTCCATATCATCAGGCACAATAAAATTGAACATAGCAGTATGGAACAAAATCAATAAAAACAAAACATTGGACACATTATAGAACTTCAAAAGAACATAATAATTAAACCAGAATGGGTATCACACTGAATCTTATTGTCTTCAGAGTAGTTGCCTATACTCTCAGCCTTGATACTATCAAACATAAAAGATTCAGGTAAAATCAGTCAAGACAATATAGTGATCAAACAAAACAGATTCAAATAAAATCAGTAAAAAGATAATGAAAGCAATACAGGGCTTCAGATTAAGTTAATAGGAAATTAAAAATGATTACCATAGTGTATCCTGCTGTCTTTGGAACAGCTGTCTATCCCCTCAAATCTAGTACAAGTAGACAAACTGGAACAGAATATAAGCAAACTAAACAGTGATAAAAACAATATGGGTTTCAAATCATGGTACAAGATTCACTTTCACTTTCACAAGTGCCCCTTTCACTTTCACAAAAGCATTGTACATCTTGTATCTCACAAACTCCTTTAGTTTTTAAGATTAGGGAGGCAACCCGTATTTACCTAAGTGGTTCTGAACTTTTTACCCCTGAGCTTGATCTCAAATTGTATCCATTTACTACAAGAGCCTCAAGGTTTTCCTTCCTTATAGCTGAGTAGTTCTCCATTGTATAAGTGTTATGTCTTACCAACCAATCTGCAGCTGATGGCCCACATACCCCCACTTTTTTCTGGTTCCTTGTCACATAAAGCATTATTTTCTCATCTTTGACTTTCAGTCCATAAACCCTCTTTCAGGTTAGTTGTATTTCTTATATAGATTATCTTGGTGGACCCTATCTCCTGATCCACTCCATCTGTTTTTCTTTTTATTGGTATATTCAGGCCATCCATGTTAGCGATTCTCTGCATCATCTCTGCCATGCTATTTTTCTGCTGTTGGTTGTCTACTTTTCCCCTACATTCCACTGTCTGCCCCATTCAGTGAGCCTCCTATGTTGCTGTTCTTGAAACCATGATCTTTTCTCTCTCTCTGTGGAATGTCCTTCAGTATTTTTTGTAGGGTTGGATTGGTGGTCATGAACTCCACCAGTTCATCTTCATCATGGAAGCATCTTGTTTCTCCATTAACTTTGATATATAGTTTTGCAGGGTACATCAATCTGGGTTGGAGATTATTTTCTTTCAGGCCTTGGAATACTTCACTCCAAGCTCTTTGACAGTTTATGTCGAGAAGTCTGTCATGATTCTGATGGGTTTTTCTTTACAGGTGATCTGTTTCTTTTCTCTGACAGCTTTTAATATTCTGTTCTTGTGTTGAATTTCTGGGATCTTGATTATTATATATCTGAGTGTAGGTCTATTTTTGTTATAGCTGGCTAGGGTTCTGTATGTCTCATATATCTGAATATCATTTCCTTTTCCTATGCCTGGGAAGTTTTCTTTAATTATTTCTGTAAATAGCCTTTGTATTTCATTTGTGTTTACCCCTGCTTCTTCACTCACTTTTTTTATTCTTAAGCTATAGATCCTCTTGTCATCTTCTAGCCTCTGATTTGTTACTTCCTGGTTCCTTGTTATTTTTAAGAGATCTTTCTTTTCACGATCAGAAGTTGCAAACCTGTCTTTAAGGTTTGATAGTCTATCTTTAGTTTCTTTGAAAGAGTTTTGCCAGCTTTCAATGGAGTTTTTAATTTCCTGGTATTCTCTTTGAATTTGTTTCATGTATTCTAGATTTTTTTTATATTCTTCATTGAAGGTTTCCCTCCTTTTTCTGTGTTCCTCCATTGTTTCACCTGAGTGTTCTTGAGAGGTGTTTAGCATTTCTTTGATTATTTTTGTTATATCTTCCTTTACTTGTATTAGTATTTCTGTTGTAAGTTCTGTTGTAAGTTCTGTTGTAAGTTCTTTTATAATTTCTTGAAGATATTTCTTTATGTCAGATGCTGTTACTTCAGAAACTGCAGGTGTGCAACCCCTGGTCTCTTATGTGTTTACCTCTCCTGGTCCAGCACTGCTTGGGTTAGAGGCTGGAGACTTTCTTTTGTTTCTTCTTCTTGTCATGTTTCTGGTTTCTTCCAGACAAGAGTATAGTGGGGGTTTCTTGCAGTTCCTGTATTGGTTACAATTACTCTGAAGTGTGCTGACTAGGGATTGCTGCCCTCCCCTGTCTGCTGGTGACCACTGGAGTACAATCAGAGCCAGGGCAGGCTGGCCTCTTCTTTCTGAGCTGGTCAACCACTGGGAGTCTTCATCATGTTAGTGTGTGCCATGTGGTCAGGGCCAGTTAGGGATAGCTTCAGAGAAAACTCAGTCTTGGCTATTGGATCGCACACAAGGATGGGACTCAGTCAAAGTAATTCTCACCAGTCTGCTCTGCATGAGGAGTGGCTGAATGAAGCCAGCTAAAGTTCTGGTTCTGGGCTTATCCTGCCTGACTCCAAAATGTCACCCAGCCAATCACTCACTCCTGTGGGAGGACTGAGTTCCCTACACTCACCATGAGCCGGTGCAGTTCTCTGGTCTGCTGCTACCCTCCACAACCATGTCCTCCTCTTGAGGCCCTCAGGCTTGCCAACCCCCAACTTCACCATTACCCTGTGTCTTCAGATTCCAGTGGCACTTCGCACACAGTGGGCCTGGCTCTGGTGAGAGTGCATCTGGCTACAGTCTTCTGTCCACATTTTACTTTTCTTTCTTTCTTTCTTTCTTTCTTTCTTTCTTTCTCTCTCTCTCTCTCTCTCTCTCTCTCTCTCTCTTTCTTTTTTTTTACTGTAGTTTCTTCCTGCATCAAGAGGATCCATCTCCTGTGTGGTGGTCTTCTCCAGGATTCTATATTCCAGCATCCGAGCTGTTTCTCGCAGGGAGGCCTTCTACTTTGCTGCTCATTGATCTGCCATCTTCTCAGCTTCCTTAAAGACAGTTTAACACAGTATCACACCTCTGTTTTTACAGTAGATTGTCACATGAGGTCAGGTGTGAGATTTTCCATTTGCAGTGTAAAGTTGGTTCTCAAAAAGCTTCAGATTTTGTAGTATTTTGGATTTTAGATGAGAATACTAACAAGAAAGAAGGCCAAGACAGGCTTAAGAAAGTCTTTTAGAAATATCTCCTCAAACAATATCACAGAACTGGCAGAAAGAGGGAAGTAAGCAGTAAACAGTCATTCCAGGACCAGCACACACACATGTGACCTGTGACAGAGCAGAGAGAAACAACACAAGACAAAGCAACCATTGAACTTGACCTGGTTCTAGGTATGGTTAGCTTTAGTTCTTCCACACATTCTGTATTTAAGGGAGTCTGGGTTCCTTTCCTTTTTGTTACTGGTATTGTCATTGCTTTAAGTCCCATGTGGCTGTTCTCAGGTGAGTCATGTTGTTCTGCAATTGTTGTGGTTAGAACTAAATTTAGGAATAAGTAGGACACTGAGTTAGAGAATCAATACAATTTCCATTTTATACATGTATCCTCAATGTTCTGCTGAATTTCAAATCTCTAAAACTAATCATTTGGATAAGCATTGTAGGGAAATGCAGGACAAAGAAGTAGATGAAATGAAAGATAATACTTTGAAAGATAATACTTTGTTCTTTCTGAAATTCCTATAAGTATTTCATTTACTCTGATAGCATTTGCATTTCATAACACTCTGTTTGGTAAGTGGTATTATTCCAGTTTTAATTATGAATAAATAAGGATCAAGAAGATTAACTGGATTCCAGTAGATTATATACTCAATGACAAACTTGAACATTAAACTTAGAACTCATTTTCACTTGTAATCACTCCACTTCTTCGTAGGATGGAAAAAAATAGCTCTTTTATTTACATTATGAAAAAGTGAAAATCACCATACTTTTTTATGTGTCAGTAATATATTTGATGACAAGAACATATAAGTTTTAAATAGTCTTTCTTTTCATTATGAGACTTATTTTCAGACCAGGGATTTAGCTCAGCAGCATAAGCGCCTGCCTGGCAAGTGCAAGGTCATGAGTTTGATTCTTGGTAAAAAAAAAAAAAAGAGATTTATTTTTAGTAGTAAATTTTAGTGAAACAGTCATCACCAGAATAAAAATGAAGACTGGGAAAATGTTCCATGATTGAAATTACAAAGTAATAATATAAAAGAAAAAAAAAGGTAGTAAAAGAACATAAAAAGAAAACAAAAGAAGTAAAGAATTAATATCTTTTAATCACATTAGTATATTTTAAAGTGGGTAAACTTGTGGTTCATATTGGTCTCTTACACTTATAAATCAATGTCTCAGTTTTTGAGACTTGGACAGATTTGTCAATAACTTTATTAAAACTGACTTTTGCATATTCACATTAAGATAGTAGAAAAATATATGAATCTATCTTCATTCATGGCTGATAAACACATTTTGAAATTAATTTTCATTTTGAGATATTTTCACAGGAAACAGGATGCCACTGGGACAAGACTTCAATACAAGGAGACATTTTTTAAAGTTTCATAAAGACTCTATTTTATGATAAAGTTCAGATTTTGAATAAAAATAAAATTTTGAGTGATAATATAAAATGAGAGAACAAAACAATACAGGTTTATTTCTTCCTTTTTTTTAGACACTATGCATTCACTTTTTGACTTTATATTTAAATGAAGAAATACATGGTTTCATAGGGAATATTGATAGAATCTGCTCCCAAAAAAGTTTAAAAGCACTGTAACAATTCTTTTTAAAGTACATGTCCTTGGACCCATGTACATGAGAGACTAATGTTGTAACCAAAGTTCTTATTTCTCCCAGTGTCTATCCTCCCCTCATTTCTTAATGACAATTTGTTGACTTGAAATACTGCATTTCCTAGACTTCATTTGTGCTGATGCTATCACGCAAGTAAATTTTATTCAAAGGGATAGAAGCAAAAGTATATGCAATATGGTGCTTACAGGAATGTTCTTTAAAAAAGCAAAAGAGAATATTTCTCTTTTGCCTTCTTTCATCTTACTGTCTGGAGAGTGGAATAGATAGCATGGTTGAGTTCCCATCTTGGACCATGAAGACTACTCAGTGGTGGAAGCCATGGGCACAGAATACTAGGAAAGTAGAAGTAAAAAGAAAAGTACAGAAATAACTGCACACACACTAAGCTTCCTTGTCTTTAACAAAGTAGCCAAATACATTCATTGGAATAGAGATAGTCTCATTAATAAATGGTGTTGGAAAAACTGGTTTTCCACAGGCCGAAGATTAAAACTGGACCCATATCTTTCACCCCATATTAAGCTAAAATCAAAATGCATTAAAGATCTTAATATGAAAACAGAAACATTAAATCTTCTGGAAGATTGAGTAGATAAAACTCTTGAAGACATTGGTTTAGTCAAAGACTTTATGTATAAGCCAGAGTGTACAGGACTTATTGCAAAGAATCAACAAATGGGATCTCTACCTATTGAAAAGCTTTTGCACAGCAATAGAAACCACCAACAGAGAGAAGAGACAACCTACAATGTGGCAGAAAATGTTTGCCAGCTGTTCCTCAAAGAATTACTATCAAAAATATATAAAGAACTAAAAAAAATCAGTCCTCCCATATTTAAAGACACAATCCAAAAATGGGCATCTGAGTTGAACACAGATTTCGAAGAAGTACAAACAGCAAATAAATACGTCAAAAAGTGTTCAATAGCACTGGTCATTCAAGAGATGAAAATTAAGACAACACGGAGATTTCACCTCACCCAAGAAAGAATGGCTAGTATTAAGAAAATAACCAATAAAAAATGCTGGAGGGGCTGTGGGGAAAAAGGAACACTTCTCTATTATTGGTGGGAATGCAGACTGGTGCAACCACTATGGAAATCAGTGTGGAGATTCCTCAAATACTAGGATTGGAGGTCCCATTCGACCCAGGTATTCCCCTTCTGAGTATCTTCCCAAAGGAATTAAACACATCATATCGCAGAAATATATGTGCACTCATGTTTATTCAGCACAGTTTATAATAGCCAGATATTGGAAACAAACTAAATGCCCATCGACTGAAGAATGGATAAAAAGATGTGATATTTCTATATAATGGAATACTATTTGACCATAAAGAATGATAAACTGGACATTTTTATAGATAAATGGATGTGCCTTGAAAACATACATATTAGTGAAATAAATATGTCACACATGCATAATCATTGCATTGTTTCATTAGCATGTTTAGGGAAAACATGTATGTTGTCCTAGAGAGAATGACTTCAGTCAAGTAATGACTTAGGCCACATCTGCCTTCACTTTAACCCACTGTGAACCATTTTGAGTTGTCTTTTGGATGTTTTAAGAAACTACTGATGTGCTATGAGTTTTAGATATGTGGATATCCAGTTGTTCCAGTATATGTGTTGAGGGTACAATCCTTTCTCTGCTTAATTGGTTTTGCATCTTTGCCAGAAATCAATTGTCTGTTAGTTTGAGACTTTATATTGGTACTTTAGTGGTTTGCCTATCTTGATATCAATGCCATTTTGTCATGATTGGTGTAACTTTGTGATAAGTCATGGAATTGAGAAGGGTGGGAGCTCTAATTTTGTTCCTTTATCAAAGCTGTTTAGACTATTCTGAGTCTTTTGTATTTCTACAGAAATGTAAGAATCAAACTGTTAATGTATATGAAAAATGATATTGACAGTTTGATAAGGGGTTGTGTTTTCTGATCTGTATTATTTTCTTTGATTCATTTTTTGTTTCATTCTGTCTTTTACTTTTGATTTAAAAAAACTCTGATGACTGGGCCTTTAATAAATGCATTGAACTCCTGCATTAATTTTTGACTGCCTATCTTTACCAACAAGAAATCTCTCTCTCTCTTTCTCTCTCTCTCTCTCTCTCTCTCTCTCTTTTTAACCCTTCCCCTCTCACCTTTCCCTCTCATCTTTCTTTTTGTATTTCCAGAAATTTGACCCAGGCTTTTTATAGGTTAAACATGTGCTGTATTACCGAGGTTCACCCCAGCCCTGGAGTACATACTATTGAAATTAAAAATTTTCTAGATCTATTGATCACAGCTCATTGATATGAATTAGCAGTTACTACTCTAAAATATAAACCTCTTACATTAGAAAATAAATTCTGCATTATTATCTTGTAGTTATTTTTAATGTGCTTGCTTGCTTGAGACAGGTTCTCACTACATATTGTAGTCTAGTCTTGATCTCACTCTAGAGGCCAGGCTGGTCTTAAACTTGATGATGCTCCTCCCTCAGCCTGCCACAGTCTGGAAGCCTGGTTACTCTCTGGACTTGAAACTTGACTGTGTTGCTCAATAGCCCTGTGACTGTAGAAATTTATAGTGAGTGAAAGTTGATAGTAATAAGGTTATTGAGACTGTCAAATGATATATTGCTGAACAGGGCACATAGTAAATGTTCAATGAAACTGCATTCTTATTTTTAAAAGGAAATTGTATACTTGAAATGGAAAACACTATTCTTATTTATTAAGTCCTTCATCCATGATTTTTAAAAATTGGATTCTTTGGGATTAACAAAAACTTCTTCTTAATAAGTCTTCTTAATAAGTCAAACCCAAATCATGAATCGGAACATAGAAATGAGCCTCAGTTCTGATTTATAAATAAATGTCTAATTTGATTTCCAAAGTTATTACCTAGACGGGACAAAAATCTCAAGACTTTCCAGAAAGCAATTTGTGTCTACTTTGGCTATATAATAGTCTAAGGTGAGTCAAGAGGCAGGTAGGGGACAACATTTTCAGAGGCACTGACACTTAGGCTTAGCACTGACAAGAAAGAGAGTAAAAACTGCCCTCTATTTTGCATTCTGGTTGTCACCCTTGCTTTGCTGAATGTTGGCCCTTGCAAGGTATCCATACTGGTCCAACAAAGGCAACCAAATGCCTGCTCCTCCAACAGTAAGCCATACCTTTCACACATGGAGTGGACGGACAAATAGAATGACTACTGAACCATAAAGTTCTTCTTTCTCCTTATGTATGAAATGGTAAGAAATATCAGAAGATGTTTAGTTTCTTTTATACAGTATTTTTTCTTAAATGATACTTTTATATAGAATAAAATACACAACATTCAAAAAGTGATTTGAAGAGTTTTATCCTATGCATATAATAGAAAACAACCAACTGGTTTGCAGTAAGAATATTTCCACTACCTGGAAAATTTCTGCATGCCTCTTCCCAATCAGTAATTTACCCAGCTATACCAGAAAGCTAAGTAATTCATCCCCAGGGGCCAGTTTTGCCTATTTTTGAACTTCATATAAACTGACTTGAAGTATATGTTAAATTTATTCCTAAGAATTTGACCTTGTTTAACATTATTATAACACTATTGTTCTTTTAAATCTCACTTTCTGAATGCTGGTTTTGGTTTAAAGACAAATTAATTATCACATTATAACTCTGGTAATATTTGAGTTTGTTAAATTCATTTATTAATTCTGTTTATATATTCTCTTTGTGCTTTCATTTCCTTTTTTTTTTTTTATGATACTGAGAATCGAACTAGCGACCTCGCTCTTGCCACGCAGGCACTTATGTGGCAGAGTTAAATCCTCAGCCCCTCTTTGGGCTTTCTAAATACTGAATCTTGTCATCTATAAATAAAATATTTTCCTTCTTGCAGTCTTCATGGTTGTTATTAATTTTCCTTACATTATTGCAGTAGATTAATGCTCCTGAATAATGTGAATAGAAATAGTTTGGATATAGCTGTCTCACTTCTGTGATTCAAGGGTAAAACACAATGTATACAATTACATGGGATATCATTTGTGGTATTTTGTAGATATTTATCCGTAGAAAGTTTTTAAAGAAAATATGTTGAATTATTTGTTTACTTAAAGTATTATAGCAGTTTTAAGGAATGCAACATAAATTTAACATCTTATATTTATAATATATATTTGTTAAACTTCACATATTTATTAAAATATACATATATTTGGTAAATTCTGATGGCTTTGCCAAATATAAACTCTGGTGGGTTTACCAAATATAAGGTCTCTTGCAACCATTTTCACAATCAAGACTGTAAATATTTCCATCATCCTCAAAAGCTTTCTTTTGCTTTTGTGAACTCTCCCTCTCTACCACATGCTTCTCTACTTAGGAAATCATTAATCTCTGTTATTGATTAGTTTAGATATGTTAGTCAGCTTTCTTTCCTGTTGCTAGAAGAAAATGTTTGACACCTGCAACTTAAAGGAGAGGCTTATTTTAATTCGTGGTATCAGAGGTTTCAGTTCATAGTTAGCTACCTGTAAGGAAGAAATGTCCTGGAAAAAGTACATGGTAGAGGAACTGACAACTCATGAAATACATAAAACAGAGCAGAAGAACCAGAAAGACAGAGGAAGGGAATGAGGACGTAAACCCTTCCAAGTCACACCCCCAGTGACCCACTTCCTTCAGACAGATCCTACCAAACCATTTACCAAGGGCATGTAATATAGCAGGCACTTAGTTTCAATGTGGGAAAATGTCAACAGAAATAGAAACTCACTGCCAACAGAGTGTTGTCCATCCTCCAATGTTATGCAAAGATCTGTTGACCTGTAGACTCAAGCACTTGAGGTTCTAACTGTGGCCACCCACTTTGCTGAGATGACTACCACATATTTTATGCCTTTACTGTGATTTCATTCCTTCCTGACCTGAGAGCCTCATGCTCACTCTTACTAGCAGATAGGCAAGTAGACCTACCATACACAGATACTTATAGTCTTCCATTTTATTTCCTGCACACTATGTCAATCAACTGAGTTGAAAAACAGAACTCTAAATTTAATTAATGAAGTACTCACATATGTACTTACATAGGGCAGATCTACTTAAATTAGTCAGTGTATTATTTAGCCATTGGCATATTTGTCCTGGTCTGAAATTGAAGACACAGGAATAAGTCTACAATGACAAGGAAAGCTAAGTAGTGTTTTGGAAAATATGTATAACACAATTTTTCATCGTGTGAGTAAGGTGTACAGTCATTAAATATTTTGGCTCTATTAATGGTATTTCCTAAAGCACATAATAAGATCACATAATTACTATGTAGACTAAGAATATTTAACAACCCCATTATACACAGTTATTATGATATATAGTTTGGAGTAAAGATCCATGTTCCATTTTCACTTTGAAAATTAAAATTTCTCCTATATTAATAAATCAAAGAATTGGTTTCTTAATGAATAAGCTACTGTTTTTCTCTTTTAATTTTTGGAACCCTAACAACTTTTGTTTACTCATACCTGATACTGTTCTAGCCCATTTGTACACTACAAGGTCAGTGTGTTAGTATGAGTGTAGAAAATATCAGGCTATTTTTCCTTGAATAACTCATTATATATTTTTTCATCTTCACAGATGTCCTGTTACCATTAATGATATATACTGCTTAGGCGCCCCTTGGTCTTGAGTGATTTAGGATATTTTAAACTTCATTTCAATCATTCATTGTATTTTTTCCAATCTGAAACCTGGTATCACTTAGGGTTAATCCAGGCAAAGCCATAGATTTTCCTTCAGTATTAACAATGGCAAATACTTTATGCAGTCTGTGTTTCTAAGCCTAAAGGGGTGGGTGTGAGATTACATTCCAAATAAAGCAAACTTCTCTTAATTAATTGTTAGAGTTCCATATAACAAACACTTTGTCCACATTTACTTATAAGGAGTTTATAATTTAGTAGAATGAGGCAGAAATAAAAAAGCAACTGTATGTTTATACATGATCCAAAGACCACACACACACACACACACACACACACACACGCATGTCAAACTCAAAGATACGATATAAAATGTGTAGGAATAGAAACATAATTTGAAGAGTTTAGTGAAAAATAAAAATTTAGTCACTTTTATTAAAAAATGATGAGTTTCAAGATGGTAGAACCAGAATTTATCTCTGACTGCATGAGTTGGAAGGGTGGGCAGGAGATTAAGGATATTTTGAAGCTTTAAGTAAAACCTAAGAATTAAAATGACATTTCTCCAGCTTAATGGACTAGACTACAGAAGTGCAGGTCTACCATGCTTGAGGAACAAAAAAGATTTTTGGGGTTGCAGCATTTGGGTCAAGGGAGAGAATTTGATAAATTGAATCCCAAGAGGTAGTTGAGGTAGTGTAGAAAAGTAAACCTTATGAAGACTTTAGGATTGACAGTTGTCCTGCATTTTCATGGTTAGTCCCAAACAGTTTTCATTGATTCTGTCCTCAAATTTGTAACCCCCCCCCCCCTGAAAACCTCTCCCTGACATTCTCACCTCCATTTACTGTTCTACATGTTTTCGGTAATAAGCATTCTGACTGGAGTGTAATGGAATCTCAATACAGTTTTGATTTGCAGTTTTAATGGGTAAAATGTTGACTGTTTTTTCATATATTTATTGGCCCATTTACTGCTATCAAGAAGTCTCATTTTAACTCATTTACTGGACTGCAATACTTGATTTTTTGATATTAAACTTTTTCAGTTTTTATATATTCTAGGTATTCCTTCTCTGTCAAAATAGCATCTGGCAAAGATTTTCTCCTATTGAGTAGGTTTTCTCTTCACTCTATCATTTGTTTCCAGGGATGTGAAGCAACATTTTAAATTCTGTGTAGTCTCATTTACTGATTCTGGCTATTATTACCTGTGCTATTGAAGTCCTATTCAGTAAACTTTGTTCATAACTGTGGCTTCAAATGTTTGCTCTATGTTTCTGTGTAGCAGTTTTAAAGCTTTCAGTTTTATAGGTAGGTCTTTAATGTGTTTGAATTGGTTGTATGAGGTGGCAGATAGCAATCTAGTTTCCATTTTCTGCCTATGGATATTCAGTGTTCTTAGTACCATTTGTTTAAGAGGGCTTCTTTCTCTAGCATATACTTCTGGTTTCTTTGTCAAGCAGCAGATGGCTGTAGTTGAGTGGGTTTATTTCTGTGTCTTCTATGTTTATTTTTGTTCCAGTGCCATAATCTTTTTGGTATGTCTTGGTAGTATAACTTGAAATCAGGGACTGTTCTTTGTTCTTTTTCCTTAGGATTTATTTGGCTATTCTAGGTCTTTTGTGATTCCATATGAATTTTAAGATTTTTTTTAAAAACGCTGTGAAGAATGTCATTGGAATTTTGATGAGGATTGCATTGATCTGTAGATCACTTTTGGTCAAGTGGCTATTTTAACAATACCAGTTCTGCAAATTCATGAATATGGGAGGTCTATCATTTTGTTGTCTTCAACTTCTTTATTCAGTGTTCTGTAATTTTCACTGAAAGCCTTGCACCTCCTTAGTTAGTTTGATCTCTAGATAATTTTTTAAGCTAGTGTGAATGGAATCATTTTCCTGGTTTGTTTCTTAGCTAATTCATATTTGGCATATAGAAAAGCTATTGAGCGCTGGGGTTTTAGCTCAGTAGCATAAGCACCTGCCTGGCAAGCTTG